>KZ062396.1:141812-158022 GCA_002091835.1 Anopheles maculatus
TGGGAGGCCACACATTCGGCGCGGTGAAGTCGTTGAAATTGGCCGCCAACCACTTTATCGTTTTGGAGACTGTAGGGCACGGAGCGGAATCCTGCTGGAACACGTACGGTCTGCCGTTGGCCACTCTCGTGATCCCCCATCCCCCCCATCACCCCCATCTCACGTGCCAACGGCCGAATTCCGATCCCCGGATTTTCCATTACGCGCGCCTGGAGGTCAGCCAGGAAAGCGTCGGTCCGCACGCAATCCCGCCGCTGAGAATGTGGTTTTTGTGCTGCCACCGCTTCGTCGTCGTCGCTGTTTTCTCCCAGCTCACTCTGGATCGCCTTCACCGTATTCAGCGAACACTGCACGCACTGCATGATGTCGCGGTTGTCGCGTCCGGCGCGGATCATCATGATGCATGTGATCCGCTTCCACAATGTACTCTTTTTTTGGCATTTTTTTATCACGGGATGTTTTCGCTGCTTGTTCCGTACACTTTTAGAAACGTACGCTGCCCGATGCCCGGCCGTGTAAGCTTTGGCCGCGATGGTAAGTCCCACCCGCTCGCTGCACAATCGCCGGAAACCTTCCTTCAGAATGCTTTCGTCACCGCTCACCTCAACACAACCCTCGTACGACAAATCGTACAGCAGACAGGGTTTCGAGGTGGCACGATAGCTCGACCGGTAGCTCTTGTTGCACGGCGTAAGCGGAATCTTGTATCCCCATCGGGACGTCATGTGGAACCGTTTGGCATGCCACACGTGTGTTTCCAACCACACGAACGCTCGCTTCCGCCGTTCGTACTCCTTCAGCAGATTGTTCGGCTTGCGGCGGTACTTTCGTGACGGTCGTTTTTTTTTCTCCGACACACCGCTCTTGCTGAACTGGGCCATATGAACCGTGCGGAACTTTCGGGGCAAACGGTGCACATCGTACGACATAGCACGGCGCCGCATGTGGTTCGGAAGCGATTGGTGCATCAGCTTGCGCTGGTGCGTTGTGTCGCTCATGTTGCGAAGCATCTGGCACACCTCATCTTTGCGGCTTTCGGCAAAGCTTACTGGATCGATTATGCTCGGTAGTTGCACGCTTCCACCGATGGCTGCATCGGCCTGCATGTAGGGTGACTGCATATTCTTACAATCTCCGTGCGGTGTTGTGTTCGCTTTTTTGTGGGTTAATTAATTATTTACCAGCTATAATACACGAAAAAGAAATCTTGAGCGAGATATTGGAAACCGTTCAGGAAAGCCGGCGTGAACAATCGAACTGTCAACGGCACGTTGTGTTTCGTAGATGTAAACAGACAGTGGGAAATATGGCATACGAAGTGGTCAAAACTATTTGCAGCGTTGTTCTAAAACTTCGTACCACGTGTTCTAAAAAAAAAGATTGGGCTATGTTCAACTAAATTAAATTAAACCATTTATAATGCACTTAATAACGATCTTGTAGGATTGTCGTCTTCTTTTTGTTGTTACCGTTTAATTGAATGTTCTCAGCTAATAAAGCATTAAACGAATTGAAATAGACCATCCAGATAAGTCGTGCATGTGATGAAGTATGGATAGCAATTGCCTACATTTTGGCGCTTAAAGCTGAATGGCGGGAATAAAGTTTCGTGTTGAAAGTTGATAATCCAATTTGGTCACACCATTGAAAGATGGAGATTTGTTTCTTTATTAAGTATGGCCGTATTATTTGAGGATTGCGATAGACTTTGTACGAAGAGTATTATAATCTATATGCTACTTCTTCAAGGATAAAACGGGCCCCACTGTGTTAGAAAAAAGAAATGTGTTAATACTCTCTCTAAGCTTGTTAAGCGCAAACGAAAGAATGTCACCCTAAACATCGCTTGCAACGTATGACGCATGCCAAAAAAAGCAGCAGAGCGACAAAATAACGATGACTAACTAAACCGCCCAGCTCTGGCATTTGTAAACTAGCACATTGACCTATCAAACCAGCGAAATGCAAGCAGCTGCAGATGCGTTTTGTTTTGCCTCCTCTATTAACATGCACATCACATTCATACAAAACATTCTTTGTTGAGACCGGGTGACCAGCACAGTGCAGTGCAGTGCAGCAGCAGCAGCAACTAAAATAGTGCTCGCGTGGCGAATGTCCAACCGGCATGGATGTTCTCCATCATCGGGTCGGGTGCATCAAGTCTTGCTGGGTGACGGACGCTAGACACAGGAAACGATGTTGTTTATGAGCGTTGCCGGAGGCCTTCTGGATCGATATAAACTCGCGGTACATTCTGCTGTATGTGTGTGTGTGTTTCAGTGTACGTTGATTATCGTACTTTCTTTACAATGTTCTAGATTTGCAACGGAAATGCACATGTTTACATCCATGTTGCGCTGTTTATTTGATTGTGAATCGATATTTAAGGTTGCATTAATATTTTATTTAGAAGCGAAATCCGTACTTAGGAAGACTGATGAGGCTTAGTTTATTGAACAGAAGATAAATAGAATTAATATCAAACGAAAGTTAATCAAAAAACAATTTAAAACTCAAAAAAGACAAAAAAACTGTTAAAATTAAGAGTTTGTTAAAAAAATAGAAACATAAAAGAAATAAATAAAGAACATTAATCCACTTTTATCAGAACATGCTATACGTAAAACATGGTAAATACACTTTACTACTTTATAACACAAAACGCTGAGCATGTTCGGTGTGTGAGTGTTATTTTTTTGTTCCAAAATAAATGACACAAATGGAATAGATCGGTGGGCGCGCAATCACGCTCTGCCGCAAAAGCGTTCCGGTTGACCCCTTGTGTATGCCCTCCCGACAATCTTGGCCATCATCGTTGCGGCCGACGGCGGCGTGTCTTGAAAGTGTCAGTGACTGTGTGCGTGCGTTCCGTAGCGCATGTGGTTGCCTCCGGACTAGCGGTCGCATGCGTTACGGTGCTCGTGAACGCAGTTATGTTTTGGTTCTCAACCCGTTCGGTTCGGTTCGGACAGTTCTTCGTTCGAGCTCCTCGCGGCACCATCTGAAACGGTTCAGCTTCCGTGCGTTTGGTGTTGTTTGGCTGTGCGCAGCACACAGTGAGAATCGCGAAGAATACGTCGTTTGTGTGATGGTGTGTGTGTGTGTGTATTGTAAGTGTGTTGATCATCAGTTTTTAGGGAGCCCTTTGCCTTTCAGTTCTGTCGGATTTTTGGGGTCGGCGGTTCCCTTTTTGCTTTTCTCACTCTCTCCTACATCGCGATAGTTCTCGTTGCAGTTTGTGTTCGTTGAGCCACAGTTTTTAAGAGTGAGATAGAGATCACGCTTATTACTTTGTTTTGTTTTTGTTTTTTTTTAAAGAACTGACACACTTCCCAACATTTAAAGCAGTACACGATCGTAACTTATAGTGGAAAAAGAACGGTTTCGCGTTTTTGGTAATTTCAATTCGTTTTTAAGTCAAAAAGAGTCGTGAAAATGAGTGTCCCAGCACGCTTGGATGCTTCCGAAACTTGTCATTTAATTCCGAACATTTAAAAGGGCATTTGTTTACAACAAGAGTGTACAAGATATTCGCGTTGAAACAGAAAAAGTAACATAAAGTGCTTCATAACTGATGTCCAACAAGTAAAGCCAAATTTCGTTGTTTCCCTTTCTGTTTGGTGGACATTTCGTGTGTCTTGTGTATTGCTAGTGGTGCGTCGTGGTCCACCAAATGTCTGGTGAAAGTGTGACATGCTGTGTAATTGTAGTTTTTTTTTGTGTCTTTTATTCTTTCTCAGCTGTTTTAAAAAAGTTGTCATAAACGGAGGGTTTTAGTTGCACCGAAAGCCAGTTAAGCCTAGTGTGAAGTTAACCGCAAAACAAAAGTGAATTGTGCAAACGGTGTCCAGAAAGGTGTGCCTGGGAGTTGAAGATTCCCGACAGTTCGTGAATATCTGGATACTGGAGATACAAGAAACATTGCTCAGGTACGTTTATCCTTCGAATTAATCCAACTTGGTAGAAAAAAACCCTCCGAATGCAGCGTACATGATTCACCAGAGAAAGGATTTTCTGAGCATGAACTGAGCACAGTGTTCTTCGAGCTGGGATTTCTAGCTGCGCTCACCTGTTATGCATTAAACACCGATCGATTCTGCATTTATTGAAGCTTGAAGTAAAAAATCCCACCAGCTCAAGCTGATTTATATTAGAGCGAGCAGGAAGCGATTATAAATCATGCACGCTAGCTGTGTAAAGTTGAACGACAATCCTAGTATCGTTGGTTCCGCCAGAGATTGAATTACAAATGTCATCTGCCGCAATTCGACCGCTATCTCGTCTTTCTGCAGGGTTTCTCAGGGTTTACTGAACAATTTATAATCAAGGAAAAATTGAATTTTCTAAACCGTTATGACAAGAGTCCAACGAAACTGGACATTAGGCCGATATGGTTCTGCTTTTTTACTGCGACAGTGTCTCATCCGTTCTCATCGCACCGAAGTCACTCACCGGTCAGTAGTTTACGCATTTGAAAGTAAAATGTCTTCCGGCTTGTCAGTGACCAGTGGTCAGTTGGTTACGGCAACCCGACGCTCCTAAGGTCAGTCTGTTACCGCGTCGTCACTAGACAACGGGGCTAGGTACTATCGTCTATCACGCCATGTTTTGAGCGTTTCTTTGGGGCGCACGTCCGGTAGCAATGGTTCAGTAACTTTGCAAAAATCCCACTCTATTTACCAACACTTCCAAACAAAAAAGTTCATCGTGTCTGTGCTCCTCAGTGTTAGAACACTTTATTCAAAAAGCAGAACGACTGCAGCGAACGTCATCATCCAGTCCGCCCGGTACGCTGATCACAGGTCTGTACCGTCTGATCTACGCACGATGCCGTTAGCTTCAATTAGGTATGCGACGGCGACCGATGGCGTCCACTAAACAAGATGGCTCGTCGTACGTGCCCTCCGTTGCAACCCTCCCCGGTTTGCGTTTGGCATCGTTTAGATCACAAGCAACCAGATCAACCAAGCGACCGAGATGTGGTCGTACTTGACGCGGTGACGTGGTGAATCGTTTCGCTTCCTTGCCTCGCACGAACCTTGTTTTGCCATCAAGAGCTCAAGTATTCACCAGAGTTTGATACAACTCCACGTGCTTTGTGTGTGTGTGTGCATCGTCCAAAAGCTGATAGATCTTTCAGTTGCAAGGCCACGAAGAACCAACAGCCGCTTTCGCTACCGAGCGATCCCTTCACTAGACTTTTCGACAAAGATGGCGGTGCTTCAGCAGAAGTGGGACTGGCGCAATGTTGAGAGACTCTTGACTGGCGGCTGTCTCGTTCTAGGTGTCCTTGGAATCATTCGGAATTGGGGTTTTGGCTGTGTTTGTTGAACTACCTGTTTTGGTCCCTTCACACCAACGAGCAAGCAACGCAACGGCACAGAATGATTCTACAAAGTTTGTGAATCTCCGGACGATTTCAAGAGACGCAACTGGTAGCCTTTAGGATCCAAAAAACTCTGTAACCACCCTAAGGCAAACAGCTTTACTCGTTAGTTTACCTTCAGGTAGCCCCACAGTTACGGACTTATGCTTCCGACAGTGACTATGACGTGTGTGAGCCGATTGTGAAATCACAATTAAACTTGGCCGAAGGGGCCAAGGTTGCTGCAAATGATTGATACCGACGTGGTTCACGACTGGACTGGAAATCTGGCCAGAAACAATAGAACTCTGCAACCAATGCTAGGTGGATTAAGGTTACGAGTGTCCCATCATTGAGCCTGAACAAAAAACACTAAGGCATTGACTGATCTTCTCCCTGATAAAGAAGGTATTTTGAGGGGTGCTGATCATATGGTGAACTTTGTTTTGTATTGGATGAGTGCGCCTTAAAGTATGCACTATGCAATTGAATAGACTATTATGAATGTTCGGGGTAAAATGAAACAATGCCTGAATATTCTTAAATTAGAATATTTAAAATCAGTTCCTTAATGTTTACCCATAACGGTTGCATACTTTCAGGCGTTATAGCCGCTTATTAGAAATTTTCAAAGCATTATATGAATTTTCATTCATTCTTAAGTCAATTTGTTGAACAAAAAAACCTTCTTACAGCAAACTAACAAAAATATTGCACCTTGAGTAGTTACTAAAGCCACGAAATACTCATTAAAAGCAGTATCGTTTGTTAGGAGTTGCGTTACCACCAACCTAACTTAAGCTTGATCAACCATTACATTACATCCGATCTGTAATTGCTTCTACTGTCTTTGCAAGACTGTAAACGATAATGTTTCCTGCCAGTAACCACACAAAAAAGCCTTTTTTTAATAATCATTCCACTACCAGGAGAGTGAGTAATGATTGCAAAGCAAAAAAGATTGCAATCCGGCCACAGTCAGTGTTGTCGGTGAGCTGAAGGTTCACCCGCAAGAAAACCACCTCCAGAAACCAATTCGAATTAAATACAAATGGTAGATGAGGTGGATTTCTCTTTCTTTCTGTTTTGTTTGTACCACCAAACAATGAGCTTGAGCATGTCATTGGACTTAATTTCAGTGCATTTTGCACCATCCGTTACAATGAGCCGATGGTGGCTACGTACAATTGAGCGCGAAACCCAGATTGACAAACCCTGCCATTTCCTGTGGTTGGTGGTCACGCGATCTAATTCGATGGCAGATCCGCAATTAAACCGTGCGCCTTTCGTGATGCGTTCTTGCGATGCGTTACATGAGCGATATGCAGCTTTTCCGGTCAGTACATTGGCAAGAGACATGAATTGAGCAAGATTGGTACCCATTTTCAGGAATGTTCTGTGGCAGGAATCAGAGCGTAAAGGTGTTGTTATTGGAGTAAGTTTATGTTTACACGTGATGGAGCGGATAACACAATGCAATCAATCCGCCCACTAGTCTTGGTTCCACGTTCTTTCCCTTTCAATTCATCTTTCCCCCTATCGAACGGGGCGGTTCTCTTCTGCATTTCGTATGCGAATGAAACAAATGGAAGGAAGACATTTGTTATGCATGTTTCGTTGCATTGAGAATTGCATATAATGGTCGGCAGACGATTGCGGTGTGCCGGACTTGCAGCCCCCCCATCTCATAAAATCGCACTTGAAATGGTGGCCGTGTGGCGAAATGATGTACTTGCTCATGTTTGTGGCTAGTTACTGTTTGTGCTGTAAGTAGTTCAAGGCTTCAATCGATGCATAATTGGCACCAATATAGTTGCTTATTTGAATCTAATTCTGTATGTAATTCTGCGTTTTCTTGAGTGATTTTGTTTACAAAATCTGAAACTTTAAAAGCGCCGTAAGTCACTAAAATCCACCACAAAAGGGCTTATTTCTTACGCATTCCTTCATGACTCACGAGTCAAACGATTATGGCTGGTCACGACCTACTTCAGCGTAAAAGCGACAGCAGCTTGTTGAAATATTGTCTTAACGATGCATTTTTCATACAAAATTATGAACTCATTAACAACCAGCATGGTGAATACGTAGAAAAAACATATTTACACACAGCATCCTCGACAACGGGAAGCTCACTGCTCGAAGCCAACGAAAACCAACCAAACAAGCGACTGACGAATGCCACCGAAACAGGTTTGGCAACGCTCTACAGCATCGTTAAAGTATTTTGATGTGAAGTGAGAATTAAAAAGAAACCAAAAAACAACACGAGAATGGAAGCTTTAATTGAGCTAAGGTGCCGAACGTTAAGCTTGTTTTTAAGCTGAATTAGAGCACGTAATGTATCTCACAAAGGGAACAAAAAGCCAGAAACACGTCAAACAAGACAAAAAAGTACGAGCTCTTGTTTGTTTTTGCTTGTAAAGTGAGTAATTTAATGATTTTTGGGAGTAAGAGGACCCGTGCCCGTACAGTTGTTGGCTTGCGGTGGTACCTTTTAATTGGATGTGTTAGCTTAACGGGCACGGCATTCCACTGGGCGATCCTTGCGTTCTTTGTGCCTTGTGCTCGCTCGAACACGGATATCCATTTAATTATTGATCTTTACGCACAGCTAGCACACCGCACGCACAAACGCTAACGCAGGCGTGCACGTGCACTTGTTCTTCCGCCGGGTAGGACAGAAAGCACACAGCTATAGAGGGGAAGAGACGCAACTGGTAGCCTTTAGGATCCAAAAAACTCTGTAACCACCCTAAGGCAAACAGCTTTACTCGTTAGTTTACCTTCAGGTAGCCCCACAGTTACGGACTTATGCTTCCGACAGTGACTATACGCGTAGACATTGGACCACCTTCCGGAAGCAATACGATACCCCGGTTGGGGTTGCGTTGCAGCTCGTTGCAGGCGATCTGAAGAGTGGGCTGCTTTCAACAAAAATATTGTGTCGAAGCAACTTGCAAGCGATGCAAAGAAAATTGTTTGTTTCAAGGTTGTTTCAGTCAGTGCACAATTCTGCATTTACCACGTCTAACAACAAACAGGCCACTTGCTGCGATGTTATTGTGGTTGTTTTTTTTTTGCAACTCTTGGGAATTTATGATGACTCCATCAGTAGTGTAACCTTGAGTGAGTTTGGCGGAGGACATCAGTTGCTTCCAGATATGCCGACAAAAGCTGATGACTCTGTAAATGACTCTAACACGGGTTTGGCAATGGTTACCTAGTCATATAGACGCAGGGAAAGACTCGTGGATCTTTGGGAAACTACTGTATGTAACAATGAACTTAGAGCTGCTCATTGCATTAGAGTTTCTCATCAATTCAATGACCCGTTCTGGAGAAACATTAATGCCAAGGCCAGGACCAAGTCCTAAAGAGATCATCTTCTTTTAGTTGATCTTTCAGATGATCGTGGTCACCCATTACATCTGACGACTGTGAGGTACAAACGTTCCATTGTTTGGTTGTCTTACCTCACCTCTTTTTCAAAATTTCCTAATTACCGAAACCGATATCTGGTTATATCTTTTTAAATTTTTGTAATAAGTTGGACCTCAGCTCAGTTAATCTTTGGCTGAAGCTCATTCTTACACAACATTGATCAGAGATTGCGGAGATTTCCTAATTGTTTCAGGGCTCTTGTATCATCCCTTGAAGATCATTTCTCTCTTCTATTTCTGCGTCATTAGACATTTCTGTTCATTTTGAGTGCAATCTTTAAGTGTATCTAACAAAAAATTGGTTTAATTTGGCTTAAAAGTTTATTACATACGTCATGTTGCATCATGCCACACCTTTTGGCGGAAAAAAACGGTGTCCAAATGCCTAAAGAATGCCTCTTACTCCCAAAAATCATTAAATTACTCACTTTACAAGCAAAAACAAACAAGAGCTCGTACGTTTTTATCTTGTTTGACGTATTTCTGACTTTTTGTTCCCTTTGTGAGATACATTACGTGCTCTAATTCAGCTTAAAAACAAGCTTAACGTTCGGCACCTTAGCTCAATTAAAGCTTCCATTCTCGTGTTGTTTTTTGGTTTCTTTTTAATTCTCACTTCACATCAAAATACTTTAACGATGCTGTAGAGCGTTGCCAAACCTGTTTCGGTGGCATTCGTCAGTCGCTTGTTTGGTTGGTTTTCGTTGGCTTCGAGCAGTGAGCTTCCCGTTGTCGAGGATGCTGTGTTTAAATATGTTTTTTCTACGTATTCACCATGCTGGTTGTTAATGAGTTCATAATTTTGTATGAAAAATGCATCGTTAAGACAATATTTCAACAAGCTGCTGTCGCTTTTACGCTGAAGTAGGTCGTGACCAGCCATAATCGTTTGACTCGTGAGTCATGAAGGAATGCGTAAGAAATAAGCCCTTTTGTGGTGGATTTTAGTGACTTACGGCGCTTTTAAAGTTTCAGATTTTGTAAACAAAATCACTCAAGAAAACGCAGAATTACATACAGAATTAGATTCAAATAAGCAACTATATTGGTGCCAATTATGCATCGATTGAAGCCTTGAACTACTTACAGCACAAACAGTAACTAGCCACAAACATGAGCAAGTACATCATTTCGCCACACGGCAACCATTTCAAGTGCGATTTTATGAGGGGAGGGCTGCAAGTCCGGCACACTGCAATCGTCTGCCGACCATTATATGCAATTCTCAATGCAACGAAACATGCATAACAAATGTCTTCCTTCCATTTGTTTCACTCGCATACGAAATGCAGAAGAGAACTGCCCTCTTCGTTAGGGGGAAAGATAAATTGAAAGGGAAAGAACATGGAACCAAGACCAGTGGGCGGATGGATTGCATTGTGTTATCCGCTCCATCACGTGTAAACATAAACTTACTCCAATAACAACACCTTTACGCTCTGATTCCTGCCACAGAACATTCCTGAAAATGGGTACCAATCTTGCTCAATTCATGTCTCTTGCCAATGTACTGACCGGAAAAGCTGCATATCGCTCATGTAACGCATCGCAAGAACGCATCACGAAAGGCGCACGGTTTAATTGCGGATCTGCCATCGAATTAGATCGCGTGACCACCAACCACAGGAAATGGCAGGGTTTGTCAATCTGGGTTTCGCGCTCAATTGTACGTAGCCACCATCGGCTCATTGTAACGGATGGTGCAAAATGCACTGAAATTAAGTCCAATGACATGCTCAAGCTCATTGTTTGGTGGTACAAACAAAACAGAAAGAAAGAGAAATCCACCTCATCTACCATTTGTATTTAATTCGAATTGGTTTCTGGAGGTGGTTTTCTTGCGGGTGAACCTTCAGCTCACCGACAACACTGACTGTGGCCGGATTGCAATCTTTTTTGCTTTGCAATCATTACTCACTCTCCTGGTAGTGGAATGATTATTAAAAAAAGGCTTTTTTGTGTGGTTACTGGCAGGAAACATTATCGTTTACAGTCTTGCAAAGACAGTAGAAGCAATTACAGATCGGATGTAATGTAATGGTTGATCAAGCTTAAGTTAGGTTGGTGGTAACGCAACTCCTAACAAACGATACTACTTTTAATGAGTATTTCGTGTCTTTGGTAAGTGCTGAAGGTGTAATATTTTTGTTAGTTTGCTGTAAGAAGGTTTTTTCTTCAACAAAATGTCTCAAGAATAAATGAAAATTAGTATAATTCTTTTAAAATTTCTAAAAAACGGCTATAACGCCTGAAAGTATGCAACCGTTATGGGTAAACATTAAGGAACTGATTTTAAATATTCTAATTTAAGAATATTCAGGCATTGTTTCATTTTACCCCGAACATTCATAATAGTCTATTCAATTGCATAGTGCATACTTTAAGGCGCACTCATCCAATACAAAACAAAGTTCACCATATGATCAGCACCCCTCAAAATACCTTCTTTATCAGGGAGAAGATCAGTCAATGCCTTAGTGTTTTTTGTTCAGGCTCAATGATGGGACACTCGTAACCTTAATCCACCTAGCATTGGTTGCAGAGTTCTATTGTTTCTGGCCAGATTTCCAGTCCAGTCGTGAACCACGTCGGTATCAATCATTTGCAGCAACCTTGGCCCCTTCGGCCAAGTTTAATTGTGATTTCACAATCGGCTCACACACGTCATAGTCACTGTCGGAAGCATAAGTCCGTAACTGTGGGGCTACCTGAAGGTAAACTAACGAGTAAAGCTGTTTGCCTTAGGGTGGTTACAGAGTTTTTTGGATCCTAAAGGCTACCAGTTGCGTCTCTTGAAATCGTCCGGAGATTCACAAACTTTGTAGAATCATTCTGTGCCGTTGCGTTGCTTGCTCGTTGGTGTGAAGGGACCAAAACAGGTAGTTCAACAAACACAGCCAAAACCCCAATTCCGAATGATTCCAAGGACACCTAGAACGAGACAGCCACCAGTCAAGAGTCTCTCAACATTGCGCCAGTCCCACTTCTGCTGAAGCACCGCCATCTTTGTCGAAAAGTCTAGTGAAGGGATCGCTCGGTAGCGAAAGCGGCTGTTGGTTCTTCGTGGCCTTGCAACTGAAAGATCTATCAGCTTTTGGACGATGCACACACACACACAAAGCACGTGGAGTTGTATCAAACTCTGGTGAATACTTGAGCTCTTGATGGCAAAACAAGGTTCGTGCGAGGCAAGGAAGCGAAACGATTCACCACGTCACCGCGTCAAGTACGACCACATCTCGGTCGCTTGGTTGATCTGGTTGCTTGTGATCTAAACGATGCCAAACGCAAACCGGGGAGGGTTGCAACGGAGGGCACGTACGACGAGCCATCTTGTTTAGTGGACGCCATCGGTCGCCGTCGCATACCTAATTGAAGCTAACGGCATCGTGCGTAGATCAGACGGTACAGACCTGTGATCAGCGTACCGGGCGGACTGGATGATGACGTTCGCTGCAGTTGTTCTGCTTTTTGAATAAAGTGTTCTAACACTGAGGAGCACAGACACGATGAACTTTTTTGTTTGGAAGTGTTGGTAAATAGAGTGGGATTTTTGCAAAGTTACTGAACCATTGCTACCGGACGTGCGCCCCAAAGAAACGCTCAAAACATGGCGTGATAGACGATAGTACCTAGCCCCGTTGTCTAGTGACGACGCGGTAACAGACTGACCTTAGGAGCGTCGGGTTGCCGTAACCAACTGACCACTGGTCACTGACAAGCCGGAAGACATTTTACTTTCAAATGCGTAAACTACTGACCGGTGAGTGACTTCGGTGCGTAGAGAACGGATGAGATACTGTCGCAGTAAAAAAGCAGAACCATATCGGCCTAATGTCCAGTTTCGTTGGACTCTTGTCATAACGGTTTAGAAAATTCAATTTTTCCTTGATTATAAATTGTTCAGTAAACCCTGAGAAACCCTGCAGAAAGACGAGATAGCGGTCGAATTGCGGCAGATGACATTTGTAATTCAATCTCTGGCGGAACCAACGATACTAGGATTGTCGTTCAACTTTACACAGCTAGCGTGCATGATGTATAATCGCTTCCTGCTCGCTCTAATATAAATCAGCTTGTGCTGGTGGGATTTTTTTTACTTCAAGCTTCAATAAATGCAGAATCGATCGGTGTTTAATGCATAACAGGTGAGCGCAGCTAGAAATCCCAGCTCGAAGAACACTGTGCTCAGTTCATGCTCAGAAAATCCTTTCTCTGGTGAATCATGTACGCTGCATTCGGAGGGTTTTTTTCTACCAAGTTGGATTAATTCGAAGGATAAACGTACCTGAGCAATGTTTCTTGTATCTCCAGTATCCAGATATTCACGAACTGTCGGGAATCTTCAACTCCCAGGCACACCTTTCTGGACACCGTTTGCACAATTCACTTTTGTTTTGCGGTTAACTTCACACTAGGCTTAACTGGCTTTCGGTGCAACTAAAACCCTCCGTTTATGACAACTTTTTTAAACCAGCTGAGAAAGAATAAACGACACAAAAAACAACAATTACACACCATGTCACACTTTCACCAGACATTTGGTGGACCACGACGCACCACTAGCAACACACATGACACACGAAATGTCCACCAAAAAGAAAGGGAAAACAACGAAACTGGGCTTTACTTGTTCGACATCAGTTATGAAGCACTTTATGTTACTTTTTCTGTTTCAACGCGAATATCTTGTACACTCTTGTTGTAAACAAATGCCCTTTTAAATGTTCGGAATTAAATGACAAGTTTCGGAAGCATCCAAGCGTGCTGGGACACTCATTTTCACGACTCTTTTTGACTTAAAAACGAATTGAAATTACCAAAAACGCGAAACCGTTCTTTTTCCACTATAAGTTACGATCGTGTACTGCTTTAAGTTTTGGGAAGTGTGTCAGTTCTTAAAAAAAAAACAAAACAAAACAAAGCAATAAGCGTGATCTCTATCTCACTCTTAAAAACTGTGGCTCAACGAACACAAACTGCAACGAGAACTATCGCGATGTAGGAGAGAGTGAGAAAAGCAAAAAGGGAACCGCCGACCCCAAAAATCCGACAGAACTGAAAGGCAAAGGGCTCCCTAAAAACTGATGATCAACACACTTACAATACACACACACACACACCATCACACAAACGACGTATTCTTCGCGATTCTCACTGTGTGCTGCGCACAGCCAAACAACACCAAACGCACGGAAGCTGAACCGTTTCAGATGGTGCCGCGAGGAGCTCGAACGAAGAACTGTCCGAACCGAACCGAACGGGTTGAGAACCAAAACATAACTGCGTTCACGAGCACCGTAACGCATGCGACCGCTAGTCCGGAGGCAACCACATGCGCTACGGAACGCACGCACACAGTCACTGACACTTTCAAGACACGCCGCCGTCGGCCGCAACGATGATGGCCAAGATTGTCGGGAGGGCATACACAAGGGGTCAACCGGAACGCTTTTGCGGCAGAGCGTGATTGCGCGCCCACCGATCTATTCCATTTGTGTCATTTATTTTGGAACAAAAAAATAACACTCACACACCGAACATGCTCAGCGTTTTGTGTTATAAAGTAGTAAAGTGTATTTACCATGTTTTACGTATAGCATGTTCTGATAAAAGTGGATTAATGTTCTTTATTTATTTCTTTTATGTTTCTATTTTTTTAACAAACTCTTAATTTTAACAGTTTTTTTGTCTTTTTTGAGTTTTAAATTGTTTTTTGATTAACTTTCGTTTGATATTAATTCTATTTATCTTCTGTTCAATAAACTAAGCCTCATCAGTCTTCCTAAGTACGGATTTCGCTTCTAAATAAAATATTAATGCAACCTTAAATATCGATTCACAATCAAATAAACAGCGCAACATGGATGTAAACATGTGCATTTCCGTTGCAAATCTAGAACATTGTAAAGAAAGTACGATAATCAACGTACACTGAAACACACACACACATACAGCAGAATGTACCGCGAGTTTATATCGATCCAGAAGGCCTCCGGCAACGCTCATAAACAACATCGTTTCCTGTGTCTAGCGTCCGTCACCCAGCAAGACTTGATGCACCCGACCCGATGATGGAGAACATCCATGCCGGTTGGACATTCGCCACGCGAGCACTATTTTAGTTGCTGCTGCTGCTGCACTGCACTGCACTGTGCTGGTCACCCGGTCTCAACAAAGAATGTTTTGTATGAATGTGATGTGCATGTTAATAGAGGAGGCAAAACAAAACGCATCTGCAGCTGCTTGCATTTCGCTGGTTTGATAGGTCAATGTGCTAGTTTACAAATGCCAGAGCTGGGCGGTTTAGTTAGTCATCGTTATTTTGTCGCTCTGCTGCTTTTTTTGGCATGCGTCATACGTTGCAAGCGATGTTTAGGGTGACATTCTTTCGTTTGCGCTTAACAAGCTTAGAGAGAGTATTAACACATTTCTTTTTTCTAACACAGTGGGGCCCGTTTTATCCTTGAAGAAGTAGCATATAGATTATAATACTCTTCGTACAAAGTCTATCGCAATCCTCAAATAATACGGCCATACTTAATAAAGAAACAAATCTCCATCTTTCAATGGTGTGACCAAATTGGATTATCAACTTTCAACACGAAACTTTATTCCCGCCATTCAGCTTTAAGCGCCAAAATGTAGGCAATTGCTATCCATACTTCATCACATGCACGACTTATCTGGATGGTCTATTTCAATTCGTTTAATGCTTTATTAGCTGAGAACATTCAATTAAACGGTAACAACAAAAAGAAGACGACAATCCTACAAGATCGTTATTAAGTGCATTATAAATGGTTTAATTTAATTTAGTTGAACATAGCCCAATCTTTTTTTTTAGAACACGTGGTACGAAGTTTTAGAACAACGCTGCAATTAGTTTTGACCATTTCGTGTGCCATATTTCCCACTGTCTGTTTACATCGAGGAAATACAACGTGCCATTGACAGTTCGATTGTTCACGCCGGCTTTCCTGAACGGTTTCCAATATCGCGCTCAAGATTTCTTTTTCGTGTATTATAGCTGGTAAATAATTATTTAACGCACAAAAAAGCGAACACAACCCCGCACGGAGATTGTAAGAATATGCAGTCACCCTACATGCAGGCCGATGCAGCCATCGGTGGAAGCGTGCAACTACCGAGCATAATCGATCCAGTAAGCTTTGCCGAAAGCCGCAAAGATGAGGTGTGCCAGATGCTTCGCAACATGAGCGACACAACGCACCAGCGCAAGCTGATGCACCAGTCGCTTCCGAACCACATGCGGCGCCGTGCCATGTCGTACGATGTGCACCGTTTGCCCCGAAAGTTCCGCACGGTGCATATGGCCCAGTTCAGCAAGAGCGGTGTGTCGGAGAAGAAAAAACGACCGTCACGAAAGTACCGCCGCAAG
>KZ062397.1:0-61466 GCA_002091835.1 Anopheles maculatus
ATTTTTATTTAGAAAATAAAATGCCCAATCGTGTTACGATCACAGCAATGGAAAATAACAATAATGAGTGAGATTGTCCAAGTACATAGTTTTCTGGTTTAGGAATTCTTTGGATGTGATATGCACTGTGACTTGTATTAGCAGTATTTTAACAAAGTTTACAAAATTTTAAACTGCTCCTAAACAATCCAAACTCTGTTTTATTGGTAGCATTAAATAATTTTGATATAATTTTGCTGTATGCTGCTGTTGGCTTCGAATGCATCTTCCAGAATGTGCATAGATAGTTATGGCAGCTCAACGGGAGCCATGCACTTGAATCGATCGTTCTTGCAAGGACATTATTTTAGCATAATTTACTGTTATTACCCCACAACGAGTGCCCGTGGTTTTAAGCGATTTGACCCATTTTGATGTACGAGCGTCGGCCCGGCGATGCTTTTTCGAATGGTACAACGTTTTCTCTCCGGTTCTGTGTTGCGCCTAACCTTTTGGACAAACCGTACTCCCTCCCGCGAAACGGGGTGGCTCTCGGTTCTGCTGATCAGGGAGAGCAAATTTGCAACATGATTCCAGTTGAAAGAGCCTGCGCTCCTACATCACCCTCAGATGCACGGCACGATAATCATCATTTGGCAATTTGGGCGAAGGACTCATTAATGTTCGATCGACAATTTATGGAAGCGATAAAATTAGCGAAACATTATATACAACCCATCGCTCGGTCGGTGCGCTCCAGCCGCCGTAGCATCAAGGTTGGCAGATTATAGTGCTGCTTTTTTTTTTATTATTCGCCGCCGCTACTTTCCTGTTGTAGGCACAGTGAGTTCGGGCGGATTAAATTGCCATTAAGGATTGTTTCAAGCTGGATTAGGGTTTAGTGGTAGGATTGGATTTCGTGCCTTACGCTTTGAGGACACGATCGGGCAGGTGGAGGCTGTATGGAGAAACGAAAAATCGCGTAGAAATACAATAAAATGGGTCAAAGGATTAGGTAGGATACGGTTTGATGATGACGATGATGGCTACTTTGGATTAGTTTCAATTGCCATTTGTGTTCATTATCATTGCTAATAAAAGTGCCTAATGAGCTGTGAACAATGGACACACATGTTGGGTGTAATTAATATGTGGCGTTAAATATTCTCATTCCCCAAAAAAAATGTTATTGGCTGAAAAATATTTGGGAGAGTTGAATCTTGATTTTTAACTACTAGCAATACAAAACAGTTTTTTGAATGCATCTGTATGTAATATTTTCTACTATTAAAATACAATATAATAAAAGAAAACTGTTAATATTACGCAAACATAAATTGTTTTTTCACGTAAGGCTTAGGTATCAGGATTGAATTTATGCAGCAAACCGCTTACAAGAATTTACAGCGACAAAGAATAGTAGTGAGCAAAAATGTAGCCGAATAAAATAACTTCCTTTTTGTTTTCCATGCTTCCAGCGATGCTTAGCGCTTCAAAGAGAATGCCAGTACGGTTCGGAGGGTTTGCTCGTGAAATTTCACACTCAAAACCAAACCACCGACCGTCGTGGTCTTCGGCGAACGTGCAATGATACCGCTGTGTGATGGGGCTGATGACGCCGATGATGATTGTGGTTGTGTGTTAGCCGTATTGCGCGGATCGGGGAGTTCAGAAATTTTCAAAAATAGAAATTTTGAATAGCCGAGATTCTATTTTCGGGTCCTTCGGAAAATTTGACTATAAACACTCTCGGTGTTCCGCGTGTTGTTGGTCTATGCCATGCGCTTCCCATCACGCGCTCTCGCCACGTTTCTTTACCCCGTTTGCTTGCACTTCCAGCGTTTCATATGGTCACGGTTCTGGCGCGAATTTGGTGAAAAAAGTAGTTGGGAACGCGAAACAAGCGGCGTCTTAGCTTGGAAGGCACGTTTGTAGCGCAAGCGTGTGCACATGGTGTGCCGGTTCACGCTGTTGTATGGTAAACTTTCCTATCAGCCTTACTCCTTCATGCCTAGCAAACAATGTCATGTGCAGCTGTGTAGTGAGTCGCATTAATGGAATGTATTAAAGTTTCAATTGCCATTTGTGTTCATTATCATTGCTAATAAAAGTGCCTAATGAGCTGTGAACAATGGACACACATGTTGGGTGTAATTAATATGTGGCGTTAAATATTCTCATTCCCCAAAAAAAATGTTATTGGCTGAAAAATATTTGGGAGAGTTGAATCTTGATTTTTAACTACTAGCAATACAAAACAGTTTTTTGAATGCATCTGTATGTAATATTTTCTACTATTAAAATACAATATAATAAAAGAAAACTGTTAATATTACGCAAACATAAATTGTTTTTTCACGTAAGGCTTAGGTATCAGGATTGAATTTATGCAGCAAACCGCTTACAAGAATTTACAGCGACAAAGAATAGTAGTGAGCAAAAATGTAGCCGAATAAAATAACTTCCTTTTTGTTTTCCATGCTTCCAGCGATGCTTAGCGCTTCAAAGAGAATGCCAGTACGGTTCGGAGGGTTTGCTCGTGAAATTTCACACTCAAAACCAAACCACCGACCGTCGTGGTCTTCGGCGAACGTGCAATGATACCGCTGTGTGATGGGGCTGATGACGCCGATGATGATTGTGGTTGTGTGTTAGCCGTATTGCGCGGATCGGGGAGTTCAGAAATTTTCAAAAATAGAAATTTTGAATAGCCGAGATTCTATTTTCGGGTCCTTCGGAAAATTTGACTATAAACACTCTCGGTGTTCCGCGTGTTGTTGGTCTATGCCATGCGCTTCCCATCACGCGCTCTCGCCACGTTTCTTTACCCCGTTTGCTTGCACTTCCAGCGTTTCATATGGTCACGGTTCTGGCGCGAATTTGGTGAAAAAAGTAGTTGGGAACGCGAAACAAGCGGCGTCTTAGCTTGGAAGGCACGTTTGTAGCGCAAGCGTGTGCACATGGTGTGCCGGTTCACGCTGTTGTATGGTAAACTTTCCTATCAGCCTTACTCCTTCATGCCTAGCAAACAATGTCATGTGCAGCTGTGTAGTGAGTCGCATTAATGGAATGTATTAAAGTGCAACGTATTCATTAGTCGACACTCTTGTAGAAGAAAATACAGGCCGAAACATTGATTCGCGTTGAGGGTTTTGCGCTGAAAGATTGATTGAGCATGATGCGAGTGAAAATGGTATGGTGCAAGAATTAGAAACAAATATGCTGCTTAACGTGATAGTTTAAACAATTCATCTTTTATCTCCAAATCCAGTTGCTTTTCGGAAGTGCAACGAACAAAGTTTGTATCCATCTTCGAAGAGTACTTATTGTCGTCAGCGATGTGATGGTTTTAAACATAAAGCATCATTTCAACCAGATCTCAGTATAACTTTTTGCTTTCCAACAAGAGACGGATGAAAGGATGTATTTGGCTTAAGTCTCTTTTAAGTTTTTTTTTTGTGCATTAGTAGTGATATTATGAATTCTGACCCCGTTCTTTATCGACTTTGTGTTGAGCACCTGTTCTCGAGGATCGCTTCTCGCTGTTCAGAATTGTGGAACAAAAACATTTTCTCGGAAACACTCCAAATGCAGCCTGAAGAGCTTATTGTACAAAAAAGTAGGTACAATCGATTTTAATTCTATTCAAACTTTACGGAATAACTCTTCCTTCTTGCTTTTGGTATGATAACTTCTGCTGTATGCTAATCAGATTTCCACAGAGCAGCCATAAATTGTTATTAAACGATGTTTCCTTCCAATAACCAACGTCTAAATAATATTAAAAGACATAACAAAACAAGCCTAACGACTGTTCATAAAATCTTTTCTTCATCAAATCATTACAATCTATTAAAACGAATCAAATATTAAAATTTGGGTCTAAAAACAGATTTGACAGGAACCTACAAAAAAACAGACCAAATTCAATGAAGGAGAACGTCTCTTCAACAAGAACTTTGCGGATAAAAGGACACGTTGCTATTGGCAGATAAAAAACTGTGAGGTTATGCAGCTGTTTCTAGCCCCAAAACCAAGGCACAAAAATACCAGGAGGAATCCGGCAGAAATGGGGGTTTGTTTATTTTTTCAATTTAAAATTAAGATGCACTTCTGTTGGAAAAACAGCTGGCTTAGCCGTAGTGCTTTCGAATCACTCCTTGAGCTTCACTCCGAAGTAGCACCGTTTGATTTAAACTTGTTGTCTGTGTCTGTCCTTCGGGCGGTCCTTTTTGACTATACTGTATGCACACTTTGCCTTAGCGTACGAATAAAATGAGACTACACAGTCAGCATACTACGATAAAAGCTCGTTTTCAGCAGCCTATTTTAAGCTTTTTGTATACTCTTTTCCATTCTGACTCTTGCATAGTATTGCGCAGCATGGGGGAAAATGTGCACACATGACACAGATCGAAAAAGAGGCCAGAAAATGTTATGCTCAAGCTCTTATGGCTAGTTTTGAAGCTCCATCGCATATGTGCGAACGTGTGTCCTCGCACAGTATCGCTCGAAGTATGCATAAATGATGAAATTTATGGAACCATTCCACAGCACGCACAAGCACACACACACACACACACACACACACACACACACACACACACACACACACACACTCACATACATAGCACCTGCTGAATATGTTTGCCTGTATCTCTCGTTGCACTGGCTCATATCATATGATAAAGTGTGATGAATTGTGGTATAGTCTTTGGGTTCGTCTGCTACAGTTTCAACAGTTGTAATGTGTGGATGAAAGTTTGGAAGTGGAAAAAAGGTTACATGGCATGATATGTTTTTCGACACGTTGCGTTCCCATAGGAAGGCGTTAAATTTCGCGTGTATATTTCTATATTACGCTCTTTTTGATATAATTTATGAGTTGTATAAATCATTGCTATCTTCCTTCATTTAACGTATTTTTATTAGGAATGTTTAATGTTGTGTGAGTTTATTTTGTTGGCGTGGGATAGCTTTTAATGTTGAGGCATTTCTTTTTTCTATATCCTTCAGAATAGTAAGTAAAATCTTATTGCAATAAAACAAGGATGCAAATTAATTGACACGATCCAATTTTGACTTGATGCTGATCTGTTTCACACTGACAATAGCATTCCTGCGTAAAAAGGAAAAAAAGCTTTGGAAAAGCTAATTTCATCCTTGGATGAACTAGGAATAAGTCCGAGCAAAATCATTATAATAATACAAACACATGCCCGGTTTGCAAGAGCATCGAACTTCATCCCTTGCAGCAATACTGCTGCAGCTATGCACTTGTACGGCTATGTTCCTTGGTATTGGTATATCGACGTTGTTTGATGTCGTTAGATGGTGCAGATGGCAACGAAACGAACGGACGAGTGATATGTGTTTGTGTGTACTTATACTTATGTGTAAATGCTAGACACTTTAATGGTGTGGCAAAGGCAATGATACGCTGCACTTCTGGTTTCATGTTTCAATGATTTAAAACGATCGAAAATGTGTCCTCATGTCGTTGGTACGTGGTTGTTCGAATAATGTCGGGTGTCACTTCCGAAACAAACCGTGAACCGTGTAGAAGTGAACACACTGCAACGCATTTTCCTTCTCACGTTAAACTATAATTGCATGCTTACGAAACTGGTATTTAATACAGGTACTATGATGGTATTTGAAATCGATCTTTCAGGCTTGCAATACATAAAAAAGTAAAATGTAATAATAGTTCAAAAGCATGCTTTTTGCATACCAAACGTTAGGATCTGTTGCAATATACAATGCCGCGAAACCGGTCATCATCATCGCACATCGTTAAATTATCGATCGCAATACACTTGGGCGTGTGCTTTCAGTTTTTCTTATCATTCAAATAACAGTTTGATTGCACGTTTTATCAAAGCAATTAAAGCGAGAACAGCATATGGCACGATAGATAAGACACGAAACCGTTTGACGCACAATTTTCCACGATAAACATAAGCTTGTGCGAGGGATGTGTGCTATATTTTCACACTTATGGTGTGATCAAGAGTAAACATGTTTTATCAATTGCAGTGGTGCAGGGCTAATAGTGACGCTTGTGTTCCTAGTAGCCTGCCCGCTTTTTTGGGAAACATTTATCGCATAAAAAGCTTTTGTTTTTTGTTTCTGTTACTTTCTATCTGGTGGAAAATCTGTGCCACGATGTGAAGAACGAAATGTGATAATGAATTTAGTAATCAAACAAGCCCGTTCACCACATGCTATCTGCGTTTGTATGAGTGTCGTTGTTTTTGTTGGTTTTCGGCAAACAGAATTTATGAATTTATGATTGCATCGATACGAGAGAACTGAATGATTCAAACAATCAATGCAATGTGGGATAAATGTTCTGATTTTTATGAAGAAAAACAAGTTTGATTTGTTTTGCAATAAGACAAAAGCTGTATGTACACAAAACCCTCGTAAAACTAATTAGAAGGATGTGAATGTATGCGCTAATTGAAATTTTATTCCATTTCTTCCGCCGGCCGGAGATTTACGCGCTAGCGGGATTTGTGTTTTGTTATTTTATGCAAATCATACTGCCACCAAAGTTTGGATTTAATTATTTGCGAACCTTTCTTGCTGAAAAATTGTCCCATGTGCCATGTGTGTGTGTGTATTTGCCACGTCGTTTCCGCTTTAAACGGTCGTAAGTGAACGTGTGCGAACAAATCGCTGTACTGCAGGGAAAGCATCCAATCCGCGACATCTTTCGTGACATCGACGGAAGTGAAGTTTGTCAGTGAGCCATCCTGCGCAAGAGGATACACCGTGGAGTCAGTGTTAGTCGAAAATTAGAACCTTTCTCATCCCGTTGTTCGCTAGCTGATAGCGCACTAGGTATCTCTATCCTTTCGAGTCGTTGCCGAGAGTAAGGAACGTTTCGCTGCGACTCATAAATCATTTCTCGCCCTTCCATTTCGGGGGTGGTTATGTGCTTGACGATTTTCATGTGGCATTCAAAATTAGGTTCCAAAGGATAGAAGTAGGAGTGTGAGCAGGAAACGGTTAGAAGGAAGTTGCGGCTTTTCGTTAATCAGCGTTGAAGCATTTTCCAGACGAGTGAACACCGACAGGCGCGGACCTGATTACTGCTCCGGTATGTTCTCCACTACTAAGCGAACCGTTTGACTTTGCATGTTTTTGTTTTTGTGAGTTTATATTCGCTCATTGAATGTGGAGAGGCTTAGATGAGCAGCTCGACAGCATGCGTGGTGCATGCGTCGTGTGTGAAGCTTTCCTGTGATGTGTGCGCTCACTCTTATTCGACAGAGTCCTCTAATCATACGGTCTGGTTAAGGGTGTTTTATCTGTTGGATAAAAGCCTCCTATCGATCGTACTGTTCGCGTTTGGAAATTCCGTTTTATGGTCCCCATTTGCTGTATGCCGTCCGTACTCAGAAGTTCGGTTGCGGAGCGCATTAACGCATTAGGGTGGAAGTGGTTTTCCAGTGCGTTTTGTTTGCATTAGCAAACGAATACGAGTGTCTGTGGAGAAGGTGGTAACGCTCATAACTCACCACATGCGTGTGTGTATGTGTGTGTGTGTGCATTAGCGTGTGAGGTCTTGTGTTAAAGAACACCCAGCCATAACACGATAAATCCCTACAGGTACACATTTGCATCTTAGGTTTGCGTTTCACCGCAACATGATAATGTATTGCCCCGTATGCAACAACGGCTCGCACCATCCTCGTCATTTGTCAGCTATCAATAATTTATCATCGCAATCTCATCGAGCTTTATAACTTTGTGCTGTGCAGCTCGTACCTTTTCACTCATTTCGATTATTATCGATAAGCAAAACGTGTACAGTCTAACCGATCTCTCGAACCATTATCGGGCCTGTGGTGGTGGAAGGATTTGCATCCCTGCATAAACAATGACCTGTCCATCCTTTTCTATTTCACACTCTGGTTTTCCGTCCCGCTCGGGACACATTCAACGTTCCGCTAGCAGGTTCGCCAGAGTTATTTGCACAAATCCCGCATAATTCTCCGGGACTAAATCTATATTTGGGCTTCAACACGGATGCGGTTTCGAAACAATATTTGGACACACCGATGGAGAAAACATTTGGCCCCTGGGCGATCAATACGCGCCAATCGTACAGCTGCAACTGGAAGGACACAGTCGGTACGATGCTGCTTGCCAATTAGACATACGACAAATTGTGTCTCTGCAAAATATCGCTGTGTTTTGCCAAGTGTGCCAAAAATCGAATTCGAACAGAGTGCTTGTGGTAGATGAACAAAAACAAAAGCAAATTAAATATGCATGGCCTAACGCTCGTACTTACCTTGGCGTAATCTTATTCGGGTGCAGCATTCGATTAAAACTTTCCTGTTGCTTCCAACTGTTGGCAAATACGGTAGCAACAGGCAAGCGTTTCAAACGGCCTTCTACTCAAAGGGCATTAAAAATGTTTGGCCAATTCACCAGGAACTAGAGAAAAGAATTAAAAAGTGAATTATATAGCGCCGTTACATCAGTGCACAGGTACCGTGGTGGACGTAAAACTTTCATTTAAAACATGTCATGAAGCATTATGATTGGTGTGCTCATTTTCAGTGCAATAAAGAGAAAGCCTTCTGGCATTTGGAGAAGCAATACGATTGCGCTTATCCTAAGCCATCCCGTGTGCTTCTAAAAAAAACTTTAACGTACAAACACTTCGTGTTTAAAACGCACATTTTCCTGCGTGGTCCGTTTCTGTGTTCACTGTTCCAACTCGTGTCGTTGTATGCCTACCAATATGCCACGGCGTTGACTGGTTTTCTTTTGTCGGTGAATCAGCAGCAGCTACACGTTCATCATTCATTTTTATGCGGTTCATTATGTGTAATGTGGGTTTCTGGAATTGGCACATTATTTCGGTACCATTTCCGACGCAAAACCAAGCAAGACCATTTGATGGCGGATCACAATGTTGGTATACTCTGGTTCGGTGTATCAAACAGTGATAAAATTTTGCTTTAGTGAGGCTGGAAAGACGACGTAGGATGTGCTGGTTTGTGCTATTAGATATTAAGCTAAAATGGTTAAGAAACGTGGGTTAGAAAGTTGTTGTGGTTGGGGATAAGGTAACACATAATATGAAAATGAGAAGAAATGAGTTTGGATATAGTTTTAAATTAAAATGCACGCTTTTCCAGGTTTTTTAGCTTAATAATGTGTATTGTTTGTGGTTTGAATAATTGCAACAAAAAAAATAACATACATTTGATTGATCTAAACTACCCTACTTGTAGTCATCTGCTTTAAAATTGTTATGTTCCGAGCCGTAATGGCCAATTGTGAACAACGTCCATTGCGGTATGATTTATAGAACGCTGTTGAAACACGCCTCTTGTCTTACGGATTCTTCATTCTAGAACTATCACCAGCGCAAGCTTCAGTCATTATGATGGGCTCATGATTAATGGAACTGTCACTGGACGCCGCGTATACTACAGTTGAAGAAGGACACACCGGGAGCAATAGATCAATCGTTTGACGGATGCATCGGATGCACCAAACCCATACTGACGGTTGGGGTCGCCCGTGATAAAACGATCCATTTGCTCCACTTCTGTCACGTGCAGACACAGGTTGCGACACATATTTTCACGCGCACAACAGCACAACGCTCCAGTACGATCAACGCCATTGCGTTCGGAATCCTTTCCTGGCAGGCACTGCTAAATTTGTGATGCTATTTTTCAGAAGCAAATACCCTCATCCATCACCGAATCGAGTAATGCTGCATCCTTTCCATTCCTAAATGGGGCTTTTGTCGTGCCGAAAGGAGGAAACCCCATACATTTGATGGCATCCGGTCTCATTGTGGCATTGCATTCGGCAGTATCCATCCGCAGTTGGCTTCTGGGGAAACGAGAAATAACACGTGCCAAATGCAATCGTTGCAAGAAAGATTGTGAATACCGAGGGTGCAGTGGGTTTAGAATAGGACTTATTCTCGCGCTGGTTGGCAGCTGGTTTGCGAAACACGTCAGGAAGCGGGGTGCGATGTGAAGTCGAGTTGGGTGAAGTCTGTAATCGTTAAACATTGTTGTTGCTGTAGCATATCATCGTTCGAAAAGAATGCTGAAGAGAAGTATATTTACGCCAATCGTAAATATATGGTGTGTCAGTGTTGTGGCCAAAGCGCAACGAGACATATTGACCAGTCAGTAGTCATATTGCGGTCCTATCGCTGAACCATTATTGCTTTGCTTTTGCATAAGTGTAAGTTTGTATGTTTTCATTACATTGCCTGGATTAATGTTTTCATTTGGATGTTTGTCAACTGTTTTCTTAACAAAAAAAGATGTAACATACTGTATTTTACCTTTGGATTAATGTTAAATAAATGAACGTATTTTTGTATGTTTCTGTCCACTATTTGCCATAAAGAATATATTCGTACTGCAGTCAAATAAATTATCAAGCAATCATTCAAACATTAGTTTGTGGCCATGCGGCATCTGGTTAAACTAAAGTAGTGATACTGTGTTGTTTATTTATTAAAGCTTTCAAATTGTTGGTGGTGCATTAGACTAAAATTTATTGCGTTAAATATCAACAGATATGTAATAATCTAACATATCTAAAACATAAATTCACCTAAGCCGCAGTGACAGATGCTACACCAAATTCAATTTAACTTGGTTCGAAAGTGTAGTAGTTTATCTTTGGAATGCATAACTTGTCGGCAAGAAATACAGCAAAGAAAGTTCTTCAATTGTATGTTCGGTTGACGAACAAAACACCATGAAACGAAAAGAAAGTTTTATCCGTCCGTCTTGGACTAATGTTTGCTCTGTGTTTCGTAATTGCAATTTTTGCTCCCTCTGAAATCCGTCCGGTACATCTTTCGCGCCAGCGTGAAAAACGAAATGAAAGTTCCTCTTCATCATCATTGTCGCTGGTAGCTGCAAATGGAGTTCCTCAGAACTAGTTTTTCATGGTGATCAGAAGCTCTGTTCCGAATGCTGAAGCCACTCAATCTTTTCACAGATCTTGAACCACCGAATAAATAGTAAACAAAAAGTGGTGGACACAGAATGCAATTGCCAAACATTTGCTTCCCGAAGCTGTGCATTAGCGTGCGTTCTCATTTGATGGTCTAGTGCTTAAGCAAACGAACCGAAATAAATGCGGGCTTATTGTGTCTTTCCTTCCAAATTGATCGCTTGTTTCATCAAGCGTGGTTCAGAAATTGGCTTGCACTGTTTAGCATAGTACACTGGAGTCAGAGCTCTGGGTTCATCTAATTAATAGATTGCACTGAAAGGCCATATATTAAGCAAACTTTGTTTTTCTCTTTTCAGATAAACAACAACTGAATAAATCTTCCATTTATAAGATTTTTCTAGTCACGAGGGAGAAGAGTAATAGCTGATCTACGTCTACTAAAGTAAGAAAACGGGTGGTAAGTATGTATAAGTATTTAAGGCACAGCTTAACTATCACAAAACTAACCGAAATTTCTAATGCTTCAATTCGAGTCATTCTTCAATGTTTAATTTCATAACATCAATTGAGTCTGCTTTGTGTGTGCTTCCTTTTATATTTGGTTCATCCAATAATCAGCGGTTTAATTTGTGGAACGCAATTTGTGCCAGTTGAATGATATTCATTTTTTTCTCTCAAAAGCACGACCAGTATTTCGATAACTGCTTTTTGTCGATATCCCGGGGGTTATTCTGATGTTCTGCTCACTGAACCAGAACAATGTTAGGTCGTTTATAAATGAGGAAGCTTTGACTTGTGTTTATCTGTAACCTTATTATTTTTATATTCCATCCTTTCTTCAAACAAAGATTTACTTCTATTAAAAAAATATAACAAATGACCATAAGCTTATCAACATTGAATTTAAAACTTCATTTGTAGAATTGGTTGCTTCATGGGTATGATAGTTGTAATATATTATCTTTTATTATCACTTAACCAGTTAAAATGCTATGCTATTGTGGAAAATAATCAATACATTTACCATCAAGTCAATCAGTTATTGGCCTGGCAATCGGTTTTGTGTGCTTAATTCGTTCAAATGCACAACCGATATCTCTTAATCTTATAAGCTGTTGACCTTTGTAAAAAGGTGTGAAGTTCAAGTAAAAATAGAAGGAAAGTGGGGTTGCTTTTAAAGTGCCTTTGTTTTTTTTCTTATTCCTCTAAGTTGCAGAGAAAAAAGTTGAAAAAAAAAACATGTTCAATAACAAAAGTTCGATCGGTTTCGTGGCGTTCTTAATCCAATAAGCCGATTCTTTCGGTCAGTCGGACAATTCTTATCCATCCACACTGTTCAGGCAGTGAGCTGATTGTGGCAATTTTTACTTCAAGAAGGGTATTCCGATTGTTGTAAAACGAAAATGGTGATATGTTTGTATTCATTCCTTTGTGTCCTTTTGTCCTTTCTCAATTATTCGTTTTGTAAATGCGATGTTTATTTGCTGTTTGTTTTAATTTTGGATGAAAAATAAAACCCAAGAAGGTTTAGTTACAGGTGTAGTTAATTTAAAAAGAAGTTCATGTGCAAATTTCGTATTGTTTATTGTAGATATTCGTATTGTTTCATCATAATGGAGACGCCTGGTCGTGGAGACGCCTGGTGTTTTATAAATGAACGAACGATTAGAAATAAAGTGGTGCAATCTTAAAGCTTTTACTCCATCCGCAATGTTCTCAGTTCATTCCATACTTCTTCCATTTTAGTACATTTTTTTACTGTGCACATGGTGAAAGGCCAGCTTCCGTTCACACATTTGTAGTCTTGGCCAATCGCGTGTGTTTTACCACAAATCGAGAAGCGCATTTTATGCTATTAAACGAAATGTGTGTTTTTTCTTCTTTGGCTCCTTTTATGCGTGGTTGGTTATAAATGGTGGGCGAGATCTTTGTTAGCGATATCGATACAGAATATTGTCTCTTTCTTTTTATCTCAATAGGAAATGGGTGTTCTTTCCGCCATTTCATTTTCATTCGATGTTACGAAAAGCTCGTTTACTTCTTTCCATATTTCTTTGTGTGCATATCTTCCTCACGTTTCTTTTGTATGGATAGTGTAAGGTTTAAAAAAATTGCGTACGATATATGTTGTTTAACAGCGTTTTTCTTGCACACACAACAATTCATCTTCACAACTATTAATGACACTGTTTATTTTATTTACTTTCTATGTATAACGCAGATCAATCTTCAGATTTATCCGCTGCACATCCGATATAGATGCATTAAGTTAATGCATATCGTAGCACGGAGTGCAGCGCAGCGCAGAGTAAACGTATAAACGGCCAGCAGCGTACCTTTTGCAGGAAGTAAATTGTACAAGTTTTAGCGTTAGCTTTAAGGCGCAACGTAACAGTGGAAGAAACAATCTGCCAACGGTGGTAAAACGCTTTTCCGGGTGTCCATCCGGAATATCATCAGTATTACTAGTGCTATACTATACAGTTCACAAGGCTGGAATCAACGACGGCGAAGACGACGAAGGCGAAAACACAGAAAATACGACATCCAATAAATTTGCTGTCTTAACTGTAAGGACATTCAGAGGGAGTTTTGGGAAGGGCAGAAGCAAAAAGCCTCCAGAAAGAACGCAAGAAAGCACGAGTGGTCGTTACAATCATTTACGGACGCCGCACAACGGTTGACACTTCCATTATCGTCGATAGGCGAAAAGCGCTCCACCTCCACCACCCGCGACCGAAGCGTCTGGCAGCGAGAGAATCGTAGAAAGAGAGAGAGAGAGAGAAAAAGCTCTGGTTCGTGTAAGCTGAGAGATACCTAGGAAGCCGTGAAACAAAAGCGGTAACTGTGTAGTACGTCCCTGCTCCCATCATCTGTTCATCGCCGCTTAACTGTGTCATGATGACGAACGGAATCGCTGATGCGCAACAAAATGGCGGTGGCCAGGAGGACTCAAAGACCAATCTTATCGTCAATTATTTACCACAGCAGATGACCCAGGAAGAGATACGGTCGCTCTTCTCCAGCATCGGCGAGGTGGAAAGCTGCAAGCTGATCCGCGACAAAGTGACCGGTAAGTGGGGATGGTGTGTGCGTGTGTGTGGTGCTTGCAAGCTGTGTTCGGAACCGGTGGTTGACTTACACTTCATTCGGGCGGGTGATTGCTTACAGGGCAAAGCCTTGGGTACGGATTCGTTAACTACCAGCGGGCCGAGGATGCGAGCAAGGCGATCAACACACTGAACGGCCTAAGATTGCAGAACAAACAAATTAAGGTAGGTACCGGCAGGTTACGTTACGTTGGAGCAGGCGACAAAGACGAACGATCTCTTTGGCTTACCTCGTTTCAGGTATCGTTTGCTCGTCCGAGCTCCGAAGCAATAAAGGGTGCGAATTTGTATGTGTCGGGTTTGCCGAAAAACATGCTGCAGGCGGATCTGGAGGCTTTGTTCAGCCCGTACGGACGCATTATCACGTCCCGTATTCTGTGTGACAATATTACAGGTAGGTCGGATGCAGCAATCGAATCGTTACGAGCGAAAGCGATTTCAAATGCAAACAATTTTGATCAACACACAATAAACAACAGTATGCTGGATTAGAAGTTGTGCTTTCTCATTATATTTGCGATAAAGCCAAACAATCAGGCAGAAAATATTTTCGTAAAACGCGGGTCGTTGTCAAAAATTTTATGTGTTCAACTTTGTGGATCTTAGCAATACGACCTGGCCCTGCCCATGTCATTGAAAGTAAACTTTGTAGATCTTTCATGGTTTTAAAGTTTTATTAATAGTTTTATATTTCTTGAACTGTCGTGTCGTGCTTCAAGAGACAAAATAATAAAATAAACAGAAAATCATAGGATAAAATGAATGCAAAATAAATGTAAAGCATAAGTTATACAAAGCAAAATAATTTATTAACCGAAGCGTCTGGCAGCGAGAGAATCGTAGAAAGAGAGAGAGAGAGAGAAAAAGCTCTGGTTCGTGTAAGCTGAGAGATACCTAGGAAGCCGTGAAACAAAAGCGGTAACTGTGTAGTACGTCCCTGCTCCCATCATCTGTTCATCGCCGCTTAACTGTGTCATGATGACGAACGGAATCGCTGATGCGCAACAAAATGGCGGTGGCCAGGAGGACTCAAAGACCAATCTTATCGTCAATTATTTACCACAGCAGATGACCCAGGAAGAGATACGGTCGCTCTTCTCCAGCATCGGCGAGGTGGAAAGCTGCAAGCTGATCCGCGACAAAGTGACCGGTAAGTGGGGATGGTGTGTGCGTGTGTGTGGTGCTTGCAAGCTGTGTTCGGAACCGGTGGTTGACTTACACTTCATTCGGGCGGGTGATTGCTTACAGGGCAAAGCCTTGGGTACGGATTCGTTAACTACCAGCGGGCCGAGGATGCGAGCAAGGCGATCAACACACTGAACGGCCTAAGATTGCAGAACAAACAAATTAAGGTAGGTACCGGCAGGTTACGTTACGTTGGAGCAGGCGACAAAGACGAACGATCTCTTTGGCTTACCTCGTTTCAGGTATCGTTTGCTCGTCCGAGCTCCGAAGCAATAAAGGGTGCGAATTTGTATGTGTCGGGTTTGCCGAAAAACATGCTGCAGGCGGATCTGGAGGCTTTGTTCAGCCCGTACGGACGCATTATCACGTCCCGTATTCTGTGTGACAATATTACAGGTAGGTCGGATGCAGCAATCGAATCGTTACGAGCGAAAGCGATTTCAAATGCAAACGATTTCAAATGATCAACACACATTAAACAACAGTATGCTGGATTAGAAGTTGTGCTTTCTCATTATATTTGCGATAAAGCCAAACAATCAGGCAGAAAATATTTTCGTAAAACGCGGGTCGTTGTCAAAAATTTTATGTGTTCAACTTTGTGGATCTTAGCAATACGACCTGGCCCTGCCCATGTCATTGAAAGTAAACTTTGTAGATCTTTCATGGTTTTAAAGTTTTATTAATAGTTTTATATTTCTTGAACTGTCGTGTCGTGCCTACAAGAGTGTTGTGCTTATTTTGATAAAATGTTGAAGATTCATTAGACGTTACATTTTGGTTTCGATGAAGATTTAGATAATTTAATAAATTATTTTGCTTTGTATAACTTATGCTTTACATTTATTTTGCATTCATTTTATCCTATGATTTTCTGTTTATTTTATTATTTTGTCTCTTGAAGCACGACAGTACAGCTCTCCTAATGGTGGTGAAAATGGCAATGGTATGTATTGTGTAGATAAGGGAGCATAAAAGTGTTTTTTCGGCAGCACACAATACTTGTAAATTCAAATTAATTGATAAACATGTACCTGTGTAACTCTTCTGTTTTAGTTTAACCAATTTTGTTGTGTTATCAAATCTTTTACCTATCCAAAATAGGTCTTTCGAAGGGTGTTGGCTTTATTCGCTTCGATCAGCGCATGGAAGCCGAAAAAGCTATCAAGGAGCTGAACGGCACTATTCCTAAGGGCTCAACTGAACCGATCACGGTCAAGTTTGCGAACAACCCGAGCAGCACGAAAACTGTACCACCACTGGCTGCTTACCTAGGTCCTCAAGCCGCTCGCCGTTTTCCAGGACCGATTCATCATCCGACCGGACGATTTAGGTAGACATCGCATTGTTGTGCCTGTTGTCCCACATCGCTACTAGTTTCATCTATTTCCACTAACATGTTTGTTCTTTTGTTGCTCCTTCGTCTGGATTCGTGTTTGGTGCGTGTTGCGTCCCAAAGCAGTGCCATTCCAAACTATCGATATTCGCCACTGGCCGGAGATTTACTGGCGAACTCGATGATTCCTACCAATGCCATTGCGAACGGATCCGGTTGGTGTATTTTCGTCTACAACCTCGCACCGGAAACGGAAGAGAACGTTCTGTGGCAGCTGTTCGGTCCGTTCGGTGCCGTCCAATCGGTTAAGGTTAGTGTACATTGTTTTGGCAGTTTGATAGATTTACTAGCCAGTGTATATAATAGAGCTTTCTTGCCTGTTTGTAAATGATTACTAATACGTTCTTCTCTCTGCCACCGTAGGTCATTAAGGATCTGCAAACGAACAAGTGCAAAGGCTTCGGATTCGTTACGATGACCAATTACGATGAAGCAGTCGTTGCAATACAATCACTGAACGGATACACGCTCGGTAACCGGGTGCTGCAGGTTAGCTTCAAGACAAACAAATCGAAAAATGCGTAAAATCAAGCGAACCTGCCACCGGAGCTGTTCGCCCACTGGCTGGCTCAGCTTTCGATCGTAGCCACGGCCCGCAACAACATCGGTGAGCAAGAGGAATCACATCGCCGCAAAACGATGATGAACGAACGGCAACGGCAGCAGGACCCGCTGGGACTCTCTCGCCGCCGACAGGGAGCTCGCGATAGGGATCTCGCTGGAATGTCATTGGACCAGCGGCGTTCCCTCGATGGATGGATGAGCGAACTAAATGAGCTCCTGAAGATGCGTCCAATCAGATAAGATCCGAAACGATGGACCCGTTTACTTATTTATTATTATTATCATCATTCTCGCATTTCCATTCATTTGGGGAGCGGTGCTGCGCATTGTGCGAACGTCGAGGCAAACAATTCGGTGGTAGCGGAAAGCAAACAAACCAAAAAGAAAAGAACGAAAAAGCGATAAAAAAGTGTAGAAGAATATTGAACAAAACACAGAAAGTCCAAAGAAAAAAGGAACACGAAAAATGCTTACACATTATGATTCCAAAATTTGTGTAACGTGTGCATGGAGAAAATAATGGGCGATGGTTAGTTGGTTCTGTGTACGTTAATTTCTCTACTGCAAACTACAAATACACCAGGAGATCATTTACAATGTGCGCCAATTTTGGGCGATAGGAAGCAGGACGACACTAAACGGAATGTGCAAAATAGGAAAGCAGGAGAACAAAAAGTGCAATAATAGCTACGAGACGCGCGATGCAAGAGTCAGTCAGTCAGACTGTTGTGGAAGCGTAATGCAAACACGGAACCGTAATGAAAACGCTTAACAGTGATACAACGGTAAGCGAGAGGATGTCGATAATGAGCGCTATTGAACACCGTCTGTCTCTTTGGTCGCCAAACTCCTCCGAGTAAGTTTCGAGCCAATGTTAAAGTGCTCACTAGATCCGAGATGCGTTATAGGGAATAGACGGGAGGGAAAACACGGGAAAAGAATTGTAAGTTGTTCGTAAGAATTGTAAGGAAGGCAAAACATTTTTAGAAGAATTTTACACAAGGTTTTACACGAGTAAAAAAAGCAAGAATCACCAAAGTGACGGAATATAGGAAGAAACAGGAGGAAGAAACAAAAACGAACGTTTGAAGGATGAACATGAATGGAAGGAAGAGTGAAAGCAAAAACCTAGGGAAGCCAAACAGAACGTTCGGTGTACTGTACTGGCGCGTTGTCCACCGACCGAGCCCACGTGTCCCGTGTAGAAAAGGGAATCGGAAACGATGATGTCACTGATGATGCCACGACGAAATAGGCGGGAAGCCGTTTTTCACCACAACTTTCTTCCCCCTTTCTTCTACACTCGCTAAACCGTTGTTCAGAGTGTTGCGCGTTTGCGTTCCGACAGCAATCGATGCGATGGTGTTAGATTAATTTAATTAACTAATTTTTGTTCTTTTGTGCGGTTTCCGTTGATGTTCGCTTTGTGTTTGTTACGGTCCCCCGTTCGAAGCTGTTTCGAACGAGCGACACGTCACGTTTAATATTAGTATGAGTAAATTTGTTTTTGAATTTATTGGAACATTTTCGTTTAGCAAGCCTGGTCTGTGGGACACAGACTTTAAAGCACATCACACTAGCCATTATCTATCGTATGATTTAACACTTACTTTGCTAACGTTCCTTGTTGTTTACGGTTTTGTCTGTAGTTTTTGGTTGCTTCGTCGCACTCACGTGCGACCCGTGTCAGGGTACGTGTCAAATAAACGGCATGGAGCCGACTTTTGTTTTGTCATTGAATGAGACACTCTCGAATGTAAATTATTGTGCGCTCTTGGGTTTTTGATGTTTTAAAGGCTTTGCGTGTTGGACAACGCTTTATACTGTTACACACATATCCAACAAGAAATATTTAATTTTATTAGCACGTGTTTGAGTTTGTTTGTGTCATTATTTTCGATAAAAGTCATGCACGAGATGTGTTAGATGGCGTAATTTAGTTGCTTAATGGTTTTGTTCAATGTCTACAGTGTAAATCAAGCAAGATGCGTCGAATGTGTGGCAGCAGCTGAGCAGAGAAATTGTAATATAAAAAAAAGGAAAAAAGTACCAAAAATCGATTCAAAACAGTATTATTTAGTGCGTGTGTGTGTTTGTTTTATTTTGATTTTGTTGTTTATTTTTTCATTCGTTGTTTCTTCCGTTTATTTATGATTTATTTCTTTCGTTAAGCTAATGAAGAACCAGCGTTTTAGTTGAGCTACGTTACCTTGGACAAAAGTTTACCACGTCAAGTTCCGGCCCAGAACCACCTTCATCTGCATTCCCCGTTTCCGTTGCGTAGAATGCGAACGCAAACTATTGGGACCATTGACCAGTCGTAGCGAAGCGTTGTAGCGTTCGAACACACCAATGGTAGCTGTTTTAAAACGATTTAAAAAGGAAATTCAGAACCCTACTCGCTGCAAATACAACCACACGCGTACGGTTGAGCATAATTCGAAATGCTGGACCGTATCAATCTTCTAGCCGATTCCGCCCATTATTACACGTAGTTTATACGACACACGACATCATCGCTGTTGGTGTTGAGTCACACGTCAACAACAATATCTTGTTTTGTGTTTTCTCTGGTACAGGATCGGTTCTAGGCAGCCAGGACTAATGGCAGAAAGTGCTGAGATGTGCATTATGTTGGCGTTTTCCTTTCCTATCCCTCACTATCGACCGATAGTACGTTACGTTGATAAACTATTCGAAAACCTGCACCTGGTGGCAGTAATAAAGGCATGTTTTATGACTACATAAATCCATATAGACATCAACCATGACGTAAATTGTTCCAAATTCGATTGACAGAAGATTCAATCCATTCTAGCGATGTCCCTAGAATCTTCCCGAGCAAGAGCCACTCTTAGTGCTAACAGAAACACGACGACGAACTGCTCAATCGAAGGCGTAAATGAGTAAATAAATCGAGGTTGTGCTAGTCGATACGATGCGAGGAACCGCAGTGGACGGGTACTGGAAGAAAACACGGTACGCAGAAACAAAAAATCCTGAACACGCAATATTAAGCAGTAAGCTACTGGCAAGCCACGTGGATACGGGGTGCTATCATAGAAACACTTACCATAACCGTGCTATGGCGGAGAACATCATTTGAGGAGGGAAATGATACACTAAACCCTCTAAAACCATACTCCAACCGACGTTGTAAAACCCAGAGAACTAGAAGAAGAAAAAAAAAGAAATAAGTTCCCGAATCGAAACGATCAAACCCGAGTACGAGAGTCTACGATATTTATATATCTATACACATATATAGTGAAAACTTTATGACGCTGTACAAGGAAGTAAGTAATTATATTTATAACTCTCATCGGAGTGTCGATGAGTGTGAAACCAAAAAACCGAGACGTAGGTGAAATATTCGGATACAGAAAAGAAAAAGCAGAAGAAGCAGAAGCAGAAACAGCAACACGGAACAACAACAAGAACAACAACAATTATTATTAAACACTACTACATTGCTAGCAGCAGAGAAAGAATGCAAGCAAATACAATAACAGCCAAAAAAAAAGAAGGTAAAAAAATATTGCAGCAAACAAACAGCATCTTATTAGTCCAATAGTATTATATACATATATAATTCAATATTTACATTCTCAGATAGGAAAATTAATGCATAATCGATAAATTTAATGCAAGCAAACGTGTTGGCGTATTGGCGTAGCATTGGCCGCCGGGTCAAAGTGCAATAGTTAGACGTGTGGAACGGCTGAACTAGCGGCCCTGTTCTTTGATATTGATTGTCCATCTTTATCATATTCACTGCATTAATTTGATGTTGTTTAATGCTAAATACGTATAGTTCGATATCGCAGATTTTACCGTAAAGTTAAATTAATCAGCCCGCAACGCAGAAGGCACAATTCCGTACACCAAAAAAACCAAACAGAAACAAAAAACACAAACACACAAAGATCACACACACACACACACACAACATAGTCATACAACCAACAAGCATTATCTATGAGTCTGTTTAAGTACACATTTCCGTGAGAGGAACTTTCCCCCGGATGGAAAGCAAATTTCAACAGCAAACACACCCAAAATCGAAAGCCAAACTAGTGACGATAATGAACCGCTTCAGTATTATTGTAATAGAATGTATTTCCTGCTTTCTCCCGTTCAAGGATGGAAAAAAAGGAAAAAAAGCAAATAGCGAAACTAAAGCATCCAAACAAACTAACACTTCCCAGCAGCAGAAGCAGCCGAAGCAGCAGAACAAAAGAGAAAAAAGAATGGGTTAAACTAATTTAGCGATAAACAAATTAAACGAAGTTAGAATTGTAGCTATAAATGTTTGTATTATTCAGAAATATTCAATTATGTGTCCGCTATTCTTATTGATACCTCTCTTTGTAATCACTAACGTTCGATTAATAATATCTCTCGTTCTCATTTACTTATAAACAACTCCTGTTGCTAATCTATGGACAAGAATAATGAAGAAGACGGAAAGAAATTTAACAACAAAACAGACAGGAATTAATCTGTAATCACCTAACGCATGTCATTATGTTAATAACAGTTCACGAAAGCAAAAGAAACGAACGGCGATTGTGACAGCAGCACGAGCCACCAAAAAAAAAAAGAAAACCTCCATTATTAGTATAGCATAGGTACGATGTTTAACATAATTTGTATTTCTTCTGCACGTTTAAGTACCACTTTCTCTTTGAAAAGGACAGTTTAGCAGCAGTATAGGCTAAAACAGACACCGCTCAATGGTAAGCACTGCAATACGGAACGGGATAGCAATGAGATAGGAAAAACAGAACCTATAGATAAACAAAAATACAACCACACGAGAAGATGAAGCATGTTTGTGTGCGTGTGTGTGTAAGAGGGAAATTTTCAAGCTAATCTATTTTACATGTTTAGCAAAGATTTTGCTAGTACCGTATATTATATATTGATAGGAAATGTTTAATGAAGCAAAACCGTAATCCATAAGTATTAGCATAACAAAACCCGGGGCAACCAACCGATCGGATGTGTGTGCGCACGGTGTAAAATCAAACCCAAGTATTGTATCGATAGCTGTCGATAGAAAAGAAAAATGTGATCCCACCAATGTAAAACCAAGAAAACAAGTAATTGCAACTGTGTAAGAAGAACAACAAAACAAACCAAACATACAAAACATACAAACAAAAAGCTAACAATCTATAAGAAAGTATTGTGAATGTGTAGCAAAACCCGGTAAAGAACAACATTTTAGTACAGCAACAGCAAACAAACACAAACAAACATAACGCTAACGAACAGCGGCACTAAAGCAAGCTCTACCCCAGCGAATCCTAGTGAAGAAGCGACTGAATTGAACCGTAAAATACTGATCACGCTCTAAGCATTAGCGAACTAAGAACGACACAGCAAACAAACAAAAGCAACAGTAAAAGAAAGGCGAAAGAAAATGCGTCAAACGCATTGCCAAGACGGACAGAAAAGCAAAACAAAGTGGCCGAAACTAAAAAAACCGAAGAAGAGGAAGCAAAACACAAAACAAAAATGGGGCAATAAATGGAAAACCAGAAACACAAACACTATTGAACAAAAAGAAAAAAGAAAATAAAATAAAAAATAAACAAAAATGTTAACATTTTTGATATTAACTTGTAAGCAGAGGTTAGCAAATAAAAGAAGAAAAAAAAACAACCAATTTACCATTTACACGTTGCAAGAAAAGTGAAAAATAAAGCAAACCAAAAAAAAACAAAACACAGACGGTACATTTACGTGTAATAAGTGTAAGGGAATGAAGGGGGGAGATTTTTAACGAAAGCAAAATTTAGGAAAATAACATCCAATCGAAATCCTTATCCTACAAGGATAATACAATTGATAGACACAAAGAAAGTTCCGGTCGGCCGGAACACGAAGTACGAAGAGGAAATAGGGAAATTTAACACAACAAACGAAACGAAACAACACGTACCGAACAGAAGTGTAATGTACGAAGTTTAGTGAATTGATCGTGATGCGAATGATTAAAAGTGTTGTTGAAAGCAAACAAAAATATACTCTGGTGCAAGTGATTGCCTCCATTATGTCATTACACTTTCCAAGTTTAGTAATTTTTGGTGTGTAGTATGAATTTGAAATAAAACAAACAAACAAACAAACAAAAAAACGAGCAAGTAAACATGAAACCTAGTTACCAAGCAAAACAAAACGAAAATCACACAGTGAAGCACAAGTTAGTAAGTAAATAAGCTAATAACGTTATATCAGGTTATATCTCTTCTACTTGCACCCTTTTTCGCCGTGTCAATGTTTTTTGCATCCGTTCCGTGTTTTTGGCCATTAGGTTAACCTAAACCGACCCACCCCTCCACCCTGCTATACAGGGGAAGAAAACAAACAAACAAAAAAAAAACCCCCCCCGGAACCGATTCCAATAGTGATTGCAACCAACCATTATTACACAGGCCCGGTTCGGCCCGGAGGTAGAGGTAGATAAAGCGAAAAGAAACATATAGTGTACTTGACCGTTCGGCACCGTGGCAGCAGCAGCCGTAGTGCAGCAAACAAGCAATAGCAATCAATTTGTCAAAGCAAAGATGGTTATCAGTGGAGGGCAGATGCAGAAATAGGGCGAAGGAACGCATCCCCGAATCCTGGGGATAGCGAGGTTAAATTCGTCGTTACGAAACAATCCCAACAGTAAGCAATAAAAATATCACAAAGCAAGACAAGCTGCGGGTGCGGTATATACGATGTGTAAGCATTTTAATCTAATCATTATCGAAAAAACAAAACAAGCAAAACTAAGTAAGTGTACGTGTTCCGTAACGCCGTGGCGCCGTTTGCTCTAGTCTCCAGCATCATCAGCATCAGCAGCAGTAGTAGCGAAATATAGTTTTTATCCCTGTTTGATGCGAGGCGTAACACTGCATTAATTTAATCTTACACTTCAGAAAGAATGTAATTGATTTATTTAACGAAGAATAACATCAACAAAGTAAACCAAACAAACAAACAAACAAACAAAAAGGAAGAAAAAAAAAACAATTAGCTTTAGTTACTCACTAGCCGTAAGACATATCGTAACGTATTAAATTCTCGTATTATTGTCCCTGTTTATCGAAAACCTCGAACATGTTTGCAGCATATTGATGTCTGGCTATGATCTGTCTTCTACAATTATCACGTTCAACTACAAACACACAGCAAACAGCAGCGAACAGAAATGTAGGATGAGATAAATGGAAACAATTAGAACAAGAGCGAAGATAGGCAATTGCACAGCAAGTACCAATAGAACAGAACGGCAGAACCAATCAATGTAAGCAAAACAACGACAACAAACATACAAAACAACAACAACCAAAACAACCAAAAAAAACCATAACAACAACAGTAACAAAACAAATGAAACGATTATAATAAACAAAAACCTTTATATTTGCGGAAAATCCTTCGGAATCCTCTGTCCCGCGCGGAGTTTTGCAAATGTTGGGGAAGTTGGGCAGACAAAACCAAACCGAGATTCTCTCTCATAACAAACGCACCCCACATGCCCCCCACAAACATGAACGAAAAACACACATACACCTACACCTACACTTACACAAATATACACTTTATTGAATTTAAATAAAGCTGAACAAGCAAGAAAACAACTAGTTGTGCTAGTGTGTGCTTACTATTCCGTTGGGTAACCGAAATATAATACCGAAAACGTTTGAGTGTAACACGAGTGGCTGTGATCAGTGGCCTCGACGTCCAGGGGACGTTGCCGTTGTCGTTAAAGATGTCTTATGTGCAAAATACATTGACTAGGACTCTGCATTGAAACATTTCACGTTCTCTTTCACCGTAGTAGAAGGAACCCGTTCGCTTAAGCTTCTTCTATCGAGATAGCTCGTCCTCAGCTACCAAAATACTTCGTAGTCTTAGGAATATCGTCATCGAAGTCCAATATCCCAGAATATCTTAAGCGATGTCGGGTCATCTAGGTTATCTTCTCATCGTCCGAAGACTTTGGACGTGTAAAGAATCTTATTGTGCACGGTGTTGTTTTTATCTTGGAGGAAATGTACTATAAATCAGAGACTCGCGGCAATCTTTCGGCGAGGACTGTCTTCCCATTTATCGTCTAACATTTATCAGCTTAGCTGAAACCATGCCCCAAATCCGCGCTTCGGTTACTTCGTTAAGGTAGTCTGGCCTCATATTATTGGTGTAGCTAATGAGCCTCCTCCAATGGTTCAAAACCTGTCTTTAGCGATATTGATTCCATCGACATCGAGTGGATAACGCTACAGTCACAATACGCCTTAAATTCTCATCCTTTTTTATCCTTCGAGAGGCAAATGTAGTTTTAAAGAGCCAAAGCATCTGTAAATAAAGGAAAAACATTTGTTCTTCGTTGTTGCAAGCGACCAACGATTGTACGAATTTTATCGGCGATGCTCGAATATTTATTCCTATTATAGCACTGAAGGTTTTACCAAGAGATAGCAGGCCACCGAAACAACTTCAGACCTAAGGTGACCTGCTGTCGAAATAAGGATGGAAATCCTTATTGATGAATTATTAAACAATCAGTTCAACGAACAGCTAGAGGCTCTACTAGCAGATGATATCCTGCTACTGCCACCATCTTGGAGCAGCTACACTCCTATCATCTCTTCATTGATTTTAAAGCCGCATACGATAGCATAGCCAGGGTAAAACCATACGACGCAATGAGCTCATTTGGAATCCCGGCCAAGCTTATCAGGCTTGTACGTATGACAATGACCAACATCACATGCCAGGTGAAGGTGGATGAAAAACTCTCAGGGCTACCACTTTGCTACCACTAAGGGTCTGCGCCAGGGAGACGGACTTACTTGCCTCCTATTCAATCTGGCACTAGAGAGGGCCATCCGAGACTCAGAGGTGGAAACTTTGGGGACCATCTTCCATAAGTCACTCCAGATCTAGGCATACGCTGATGACATAGACATCATTGGTTTGAGGCTCTCCTATGTAGCAGAAGCTTACCACAGGATCGAGCATGCGGCACTGAACCTCGGGTTGAAGATCAACAAGGCAAAAACTTGGTTTGACACCACCAGCGGCCCTGCTAACAAACACTGATATACGCAGGGGTGATGTACAGATAGGTGATCGCACCTTCGAAGTCGTCCAAAACTTCAGCTATCTGGGGTCAAAAGTCAGCACCAATAATAACATAGACGTTGAATTTAGCGCAAGGGTACAACAGCCTGAGGAAACTTCTCCACTCAAAATACCTGTCGCGACGGACGAAGCTGGGACTGTACAAAAACTTTATAGTCCCAGTACTCACATACGACTCTGAGACATGGACTTTGTCCAAAACTGACGAAACCCTCTTAGCCGCGTTCGAGAGGAAGATGCTCAGAAGGATTTTTGGCCCGGTATGCATGGAAGGACAATGGAGGAGCCACCGGTGGGCTGGTCGTCTCGACCATGAGAATGGCACTCGACGACCCAGCCCGTAAAGTCCTTTTAGGCCGTCCACATGGACAGAGGAGGCGTGGTAGGCCCAAACTGAGATGGAGAGATGGCGTTGATGCATCCACCAGAACGGCCGGGATGTTGGATTACCAGACGACGGCGCTAGACCGTGAGCGGTATCGAGGATTGTTAGCAGGCCAAGACCGCGAAGCGATTGTAGATCCTGATAAGCAAGTAAGTATAGCACAGTATAGAAGACATAATCCCAAAGGTGACCTTAGCACCGACTCAGTAGTTCATACGACTACGGACAGTGATTGTGTACGAGGCTTAAAAGCTTTCAAGAACCCTACTCAGAGTCATTCCCACCCCTTTCATCATGTTTGGAACCACTATGAAATGTATGATCATACTTTTGGGCGGCATTAGAGTAAAATGTGTTAAATACCACGAGACTTTTAGTCATCATCACCTAAATCCGATTCCGTTTCTACATGATCATTTTATTTCTATAGAATAATGTAATTCTGAGGTAACTGATCATACAAAACAGGTTAGGGATGCATTTCTTCTCAAAAAATCGTATTTCAAAAAATTTCAAATTAAAACCAAACTGCATCAGTAATTACCCGGTTAACTACATGGTTAAATGTTTTAAATGTTGCAGATGACCTATAAATTTTCCTCCCTATCCGTAACGCCGCTGACTGTTCCCGCTCCAACTATTTGTTAATTCTTACTCTACGTGGTATGCCTCCAATTCCCTGTATAGACAAGTGTAATGTTATGCCCTTTTCTCGTTCCTCCCTGCCCTGCCAGTTCAACTACTCCATCGATGGTTGTCCGATTGGTCGTGTCTCAAAAGTTCGTGACCTGGGAGTGACACTTGACGCTAAACTTCTCTTTGACGATCACATTGCGAATTTAGTAAACTCGGCTTGTCGGACCCTTGGTCTTATTAGAAGATTATCTATGGAATTCTCTGACACACGATGTTTTAGAACACTTTATTGTGGACTAGTCCGTCCGATACTTGAGTACGCTAGTGTTGTGTGGAGCCCTTCTGGCGCTACTCTAACTGCTCGAGTTGAGAAAGTGCAAAAACGCTTCACTCGCATTGCGTTTAGGCGCCTTCATTGTCGCTCTTATGCTCAACTAGGTGCCAAATTCTAGAGATTCCCTCCCTCTAATTGCGATGCGCCGTCCCTTCTATCTGATATTCCACTTTATGTTCCTACACGTTCCTTTCGTCCTCGTCCTCCCCTAACGATTCCTGCGCGTCGCACAGCTTTTGGTTCTAATGACCCGTTACTGGCTTGTTTCCGTCACTTCAATGCTTTTTCCGACCATTTTGAATTTGGAATTTCTACGTCTACCTTCCGCTCGAGACTTTCTTCCTCTATTGCTCCTTAACTATCTTTTTCCTTTAACTATGTGCTCTTTTCTTTTCTGTCTCTTTCTCCTCTTTCTGTTTCTGTCGTTGTGACCTGGCTCTTTGTTTTGTACTCAAGTTCCTGCAGTCTATCATAGTTTTTAGGTTTTAAGTTTAAATTAGAATTATTACATGATTGTATAGCCCTAGTGGCAAACAACGTCCTCAATAAATAATAATAATAATAATAATAATAATAAGTCGCAAACAATTCTAAACTTTTTTATTCAACTTTTTACTGATTCTCTGCATTACTTTCCATCTTAAGGGATCTTTCATTTTCAAGTAATATTACATTGCAACTAGAAAGCAACGCTTATTAGTAAACTATTTGTAAATATACGCATGCTTTTGATACGGAATTTATGTTTCTTAACTACTTCGGTACAAGGTTTAGACGCAGTCACAGCTGTTGAGGGTCCCAATGGATGGCGAGCAGGGCAAGGCAAAATTTTCAAACATGCTGTCGCAATCGACGGATTACAAAACGTGGTGGCACTATTTTTACACGTTTTGTTTTCAATTATTCGGCTTTACGGAGTATATCTACATACATCACCGGATGCACATCATGGGTGTTGTTCAAGGAGGACTTCCGACTTAAACGAGTGGCCCATATTATTGGACTGGAAGCTTTACTCGTAATAGAACCCGAATGAGAAACACTCGGCAATGTTTGTAACCGTTACTTCGGACAGTAACCAAAATACTGAAATCCGATGGCGCATTTTTATGAAAAATCGTGCTTACCATGACTTCCGCCATATTCTTGGGATCCAGAAGATTCCAGAAACACACGATTTGGTCTGGTAGTACCCTATGAGCTCGAATCTATGCTGAGTGAAGATCATTTTTCGAGGTATGTGTAACCAGAGCATGTGAAGGAAGATAATGAACCACGTGTTAGCCGAGTTGTTTGGATACTGACAATGGCCAAACCCGGAACATAAGCTAAGCTGAAAAAAAAGGTTTTGAAACATTGGATGAATTGGCTAACTTCAATGAATAAATCATAGACAAAAGAATTTAATCGGTACACATTTTGGAAGAAAATTCTGTAAACTGCAGCAGAACTCCACAGTTGTCTAAAGTAAACGCAGTTTCATAGAAAAATAGTATCGGGAACTAAAGTGATACATCCAATCGCCCAATTCACTTCCCAATAATAGGCGCCGTTATACAAAATGGTCTACACTGCTAAGGCTTCCGACCAAACCATCGATTGATCGGTTCCGGTGGGTGTTTTGAACCAAGCACGTTTATTTACGAGTTTTCATTCCCACCGGACTAATCAACCAACGACGCTTTCTACTGCAACTTCTAACGCAATATTACGATAGACACAGTCTGTTCCTAGTGTACACGGCAAAACCCGCTGGTATAGATTACATGATACTGTTTACCTTAGGGAAAAGAAATCTTACAAGGTTTACAGTTTTTCATAACTTAATTCAATTAAAGTAAATGCATAGAAACTGTCATGTATACGAAAAATAAAACACACGCTCACAAACTTGTATGGTATGGTAGGTAGGTAAATTGGTCCGGCCGAGTATGTGTGTCACGTATGCTAGAGAAAGCTGCAATGCTAAACGAACTATTTTTCTTCTTGTCAGTGACGGTTCACCCTGAAGGCTCGACAATGGATGGATGGTGGTTTTTGTTTTATTTTTGAAACTACCGAAGCCTGCCTATGGCTAGAATGGGCTCACCGTTTGCACTTGCTGTACCGAGCACTTCGGTACATTTTTGCAGCTAATTCAATAGAGAAAATCGAATTTCCTGTTTCACTTACCGTCCGTTCGGCGTTTATCATAGTATGCCCTTGGTAGGTTAGTGCACAGAGAAAATGAATGACAAAGGAAGGGAAAAATGAAAAGATAGTATGTACACACGATGCAGCAAGAGATGCTTTGCTTTTGGTCGGCTCATCAGTTCAATTGATGTTTACCCTAACTGGTTGCCCTAGTTTTTTTACTCCTCCACAGCAAAGGATAAAAGAAGAAAGAAATTATTTTTATATAATCACCAAACAACACAAGTACGAACTGTTTAGAAGCTATGGTTTGGTAAACTGGTTTTTGTTAGCGCAAAAACAAAGGGTTTTCATCAATGAAGCAACTTTTCATAACGCTTTTAATGGGTTTGTGATAGTGTACTCGTTAGTCCTTGTTTTGCTGTTCAAAACAGCGTTGCAAAATAAAAACTTTGCCATACGTCTCGTGGAATTTACCTCGTGGTTAAACGTTTTCATTACATTCTGTACTTTTACTAACATTTTATGTAAAAAATGCATTCATTATGTGGTATAACAAAATTATACAAGCATTTTGATCAAAACATTCCTTCTGGTTGATACTGTAAAGATAAAATGCAGTTTATTTACCCATTTTTTTGTGCTAGACCCCGTTGTGATAAAAAAAAAGCAATTGAAACCGGTTGCAATAAACAGTATGCAGGATACGAGCATATATTAGAAACGTTTGCTTAGAGCGTGCCAGGCGCACAGGAACTTGCACAGCCTACCGCCAGGCTGTGCTAGAAACTGACCGAAAGAGTAACAGCATACTACGGATAGTTCCATCTTTCTCTTGTGGATGTGTATGTCCTTCGCGTACGTTCTGAGTGTACGGTACACACATGTGTCCGAGAAAGAAACTTCCACCAGACAGGAGACAACCTAGCCCGGAACGAGTTCTGAAAGCTCACTCGTTTGTTGATCGGCCGAAGGCTCTTTTTCTTGCCGGGTACAACCGGGCAATGGAACAAGCATGAAGGAGGAAGCCACATGATTGCTGCAAGCAACCATGGAAAGCATTGAAGCGCTTCGGAACGGCTTCATGGTGCTGATGGGGAAGCAGAGTCGCATGCATGCGCTTTTGAGGTGATGCAATTCTCAAGGGTTTCACTAGCTGGCTGTGTAAGCACAGTCGTGAGAAAGAGCAGACGCGTTCATAGCACATTTTTTGTAACATCCTAGCTCTTTAGTAGTTACAAACTGGAATGAAGAGAATGTAAATTTCATCCGCAAATGTACAAAAAAAAAAAATCTATTCGCCATGAGAATTTATTTTCAGTAAATTGCTATCAGATATAGAAATATGGTTAAGTGTTTTAGGAAATCAAAACCCAATAAGCTATATCTCTAACCGTAAAGCGTTCGGGCTTCTATTGGAAAATGTAACAAATAATAAAGAATCATTTAAATTAAAATCGTTTGAAATCAATCAGTACATTAACATCATTGCCCTTTATATGTAACGTTTTCTTTTCTTTATCAAAAACAACTCACATCGTACTAGGTTCTCATAACAAACCGTGCAAGCTCCAAGCCCCCAAAATAACTCCCTTCTCCACTGGTCTATTTGCTAGACAACTTTACCGTTCGCTTGTCTCGGTTCGATCGAATGCTCTACACATCGCACCCGCAAACGACTGGTCTTCAAGCGTGAGTTTGTGTGTGTGTGTGTCCCGTTGTCAAACTTATCTACGAGCTCTACACGTTTATCTTCGTAAAACGGAAAGCGTGTCTGTCGCCGAAGTCATCCGTTGACGTTGTCGCTCTGCACTGCACTGCATGCCCGGTCGTTCCAAGACAGTAGAGGCTTTTGTCACACCCATGGTCCGTGTGCGAGCGAATGCGATGGAACGAGCGTGTGTCGTCCCAATAGCCCTGACAATGCTGGATGGTTTGACTCACCTGTACCGATAAAGTTAGCTTCAGGTGGTCAACTAGAAAACATTCGTGTAGTGTTGTCCGTCGCGATAGGTTCCCGGCGGTCGGAAGCGTGTTTCGGTCAGTGTGGAGCCATCTGCAAGGATCATATTGGTGCAAACACTACGCCAAAAACGGGTTGTCCTGTGGATTGTTCAGACGCGCTGGAAGCAGACCAAGCAGTGATCGAGATAAGAGGGCTAAAGCTAAACAAGATAAAATAGCAAAAATTGTTACAGTTTAAATAAAGGTGTGTGTGCTGCAGAATGAAACAGTGTGTTGAGCAATGCGAAACGATGTGTAAAGCGTAGTTTTCGTTATCGCTATCTTCGTGTTAGAAGCAATAGTTCCTGCTGGTGCGATCGTTTTAGTTGGCTGGCTATATTGCTCTTCAACATCTTCTTATTTTGCTTATAGTATAACTACTTTTTAGACACTACTATTAGGTGCGAACTGTACTGCGTAGCTAAAAGTGAATGAGAAAGTACAACAAAACTATTTTTGATGCAGATTTTATCTTACAAGAGGACGATTGAATGATTAAGAATTGATCTCTTAGTATTTACAGAGATTTCTAAACTATTTAACGCAACAAAAAAAAGAAGATCAATGATCGTCGCTACTTTGAGTAATGGTTGTTGCGTTTTACGGCAAAATTGTGTGTGTGTTTTTTTGTCCCAAATTTCATAAAGTAGCTCTGTTTACTCGTGCGCCGCTCAATAATTTAACCTTTCCCTAGCCAGATTAACCCATTACCTAATTGGCCATCAACCGTCACGACATTCCGTTTCGATGTAGCACTTCGCTATTTCTCTGCTCGCTTTACCATCCGCTCGCAAATGAAGATCGGGTTTGATCATGCAAATAGAAAAACAAACACATCCAGCATCGCATACGGCGCTGCCAGTGTAGTAAGCACAAGTGAACACGTGAGCAATTGAAGCTGCATAAGAGTGAGGAACGTTGTGTGTGTGTGTGTGTGTGTGTGTGTGTGTGTGTGTGTGTGTGTGTAAATGATGCGTTCGTACCGCGAACGCAATCGACTCATCTCCGACCGACGACAAATTGCAGTGCCGGTGCAGCATGCGGCATGCATCGTACCGACCACAGTCGCTTCCAACCGTCTGCCGTCATGTGGTTGCCTAGTGGCAGATAATTGTTTTCATTTTGTATTGATTTTACCTTGACACGATCTTTGTGGCTCGCTGGTTCGTTTGGTGATCTGATGATGCACCCGGGTGGAAGATCGCGTTGCACTTATTTGTGGTTAATAGATAAATTTTATTCTGTGATGGAATTTATCGTAAAGATTTAGTTAAAGATAAATAACAAAAAAAATATATATATATTTTACATAAACTAAAAGAAAAGTGAAACCACTAAAATATATGTGATTTGTTCATCTGCTACTTTATTTACAATTCACGTTATTGTCGTTTGAGATGCATAATGAAAGAATAAAACAGATATGTAAAACATCTTATGGGTTAACGTAAATATTTGTATGCCAAAGTAAATAAGATTTTTATCATTTATATTTCACAAAAAAGCATAGGCTGCAATCTCGTTTGTTGTCCAATTAAATTAAAGAGAAGGAGCATTATAATAAACACCAGATCCAAGATTTTCTTGTAAATATTTTCTTTAACACATGTAACTGAATGTTTGAATTCAAATCGTATCCTGGTTTAACTTTAATCGAAAATTGCTCTGTGTGATTTCAATTTCTTTTGATCGATTGCCTGTTGCGCATGCTCGGCAAGGGGAAATCATTGCTAACACGATAAGGGTGTGTGCAGTAGCAGCACAAAGGGCTGTTAGCCATGGTGCTGTTGTGGGCCTGAGTGTGTGTGTGTGTGAGCTTCGGTTGCAGCAAAATTTAAGCACCGTCCAAAAAAAAAGGAAAAAATATCGCTCCGATTAGGCAACGCTTGCTTATATCGAAGGGCGAATATTGAGAACTGAAGCATGCGCACAATTAAATTGCCCTCTCATCGGTGTGTCGGTTTGCGTGATTGGCAAGATGTAGACGCGTTTACACAACGCCGATTCCGTTAAATTTCGTGTAAATGATTGGTTTGAGGATTTGATCCGAGTTCTAATATGGTTTGTTATTACAAAGCGAGAAACCATTCCACTGAAAACAGTTTTTTCAAGCAACATATTTTCCTTAAGGAAAACAATACTCAACAAATCTGATGTGAAAACCGTTTGCAACTGAATATAAATTTTCGCCCGTTTCGTCGACTAACCAACATCACCGCAAAAGCTACCCCTCCCAAACAATGACTTCTGCACGCACACCGATGTAACGCTTTTCTCCATCTCTCGCGTTACATTCCAGGCACGATGGATCCCAGTATTCTAGCAACCATGGACCGTGACGCACTGAAAAAGCAGATCGAAAACATGAAGTACCAGGCCTCGATGGAACGGTGGCCATTGTCGAAGAGTATCGCAGCGTAAGTACCTAACAACCCCTTTACAGCCCAAATTTTTACTTTTCTACCGCTAAGTGACTTTTCTTTAGTGGCTTTGGTGACATTAGTGAGTTGTTTTGAGTTACTTTCGTTGCAAACTTCTGTTCAAAATGAAGATGAATGCGTTCGTGTACTAACCATTCCGAGCATAATTTCGATCACTAAACATTTCCATTCGTTAAAAAGAGAAAACATACACTAAAATTGTTAGGAAAAAGCAGTCTGCATTTAAAATTTACTAACAGTGGGATGCTATCAATGCGAAAAAAGTGAGTTTCGTACAGACGGTGAAAAAGGGACGCTTCAGCTCAGTCGATAATTTCGGGGTGTGTATTTGTAATAATGAGTCAGCCGTGGGGTGGTTGACGATGGCTTCAGTTGCCAAAAGTGACAAGTGACTGCAAGTGATTTGCGGCTGATGCAAACCGAAACCAATAAAGGTGTGCAACCCCATGTGAGTGCATGTGTACGTGTGCCAGCAAAAGCAATAGCATTAGGTCTGACTGCCTGCCTGCCAGCCATAGAACTACAAATCCAAGGAAACCTTTTATGTGCTGAAATTAGTCTCTTCTTGCGGCCAGGGACGCGTGCGATAGTAGGAAAAGTGTAAGGCATAAAGGATAAAAGTTGACGAAAATGTCTGTACACGGCAAAACCCCGAACGCCAACGGAAAACGGATGTGGGAAAAAATCGATAAAGTAACCACCCGCACATGCTCCTCATACCCTAATCTTCCCCCGTAGACACTGGGTACGGTACTCGTCGTTGCGTTGATAGTATTGGTGCTGCTAGGAGAATAGAAGTATTAGAGACAGTAATCGCAGGAAGCGTGTGAAGTTGGAGTTTTCCAGATCTTCATCCTGTTCTTCCGCCTGTACGCTTCGTACAACGCCAGTGAGTTTCGTACTACCCTCAAGTGGTACAAAAATTATAGCGGCCTTTGGAACAATGCGCCAGAGGGGAAAGGCCCATTCATCTGGGACGTGTTGTGTGATTGTGTGTGTGTGTGTGTGTTAGTGTGCCACAGGGTGGTTACGGATATCCCACCATTAGCAGGTTACTTTGCTGGAAGGTGGGCCAGCTTCTAACCAGCCCAGCCAGCCCGTGTGTTCTTATCTTCAACAATGAACACATTTTCTCTCGCTCTCACGCGCTCAACCATCTGCGTAGCGATGGTAGTTGTGCCAGCGCTGCCCACGCTGTAGTGACACGTACTTTGCTATGTGAGTGTGTGTGTGTGTGTGTGTCGCTGAGACGGTATGCGTGTGGAAAAACAGTGCCAAGGTAGACGACGACTGTGAACGTTCCCACCGGTTCGTGCGGTTTTTGGAGCTGCTGTGCGGTGGAGACGCATTATCACCTTTCGGCGCGTTAGTGCCAGGCGTAAGGGCGAATGGGACGGAAGCAAGCCGCGATAGCACCCGATAAAGATCGGCTTGCAGTGTACCTTGTTTTTCTTACAGTGCTTGTTTGCGGTGTGTTTTTTTCTTCTCACCGTAATGTTATCGTTACCACAGCATTCGATTTGCCCCGGAATAGTTTTATTTTTTCGTTGCGAATCACTTTCCGGAGGTGGCTTGCTAATGGATGAGAGCACTTTAATTGTTAAGCAAAAATTGATGGGTGAGATGTGTTTGAGAACAATTGTGAGCTACTGTTGTGCTCATTGCAGGAGACACAAAGGTACGATTGAGAGTATCGAGAGTATTTGTATAACAGTTTTGAAATAACCTTACATTTATACGTTATTGTAATGTAGTTTTGTTAAGGTCATCTAATGATTTAATTGATTTCAAAATTCTAATTTATGATACGAATCAAAGTTATGATACAATAACTTGATGTATGTTAAAATGGACGAACAATTGTTGAATAGATGCCTTACAATACGTACGATACATTCTTCTTCTTTGGTACTTCAACTTCGGAAGGTGTTGGCATGCTAGTTCTAGCTTTCTATTACGTAGCTTTAACCGTAGCTCGATAGTCAATCTTTCGTGTGGGGAGCTGGTCCGAATGGGATTCGAAACCTACCATTTAGCGATTACTTGACCTAATTGTACTCGTACCTGGGTAGTCAGTTCTGTGTCGACGGTTGAGACAAGATTCGATACCCGGTTTTGCCGTACTAAACAGTACTAACTGCACTGAAACTTAGTTAAAAGGATAACCTATATCATGCACATTAATTGGATATTCCCAAAAGCAACACATAATAATTCTACTTAGGCTTAGATAATAAATTATTCTAACCGCCAAACATTTACCGTTGACCTATCGCCTAATTGTCTTTTTGCTATAGCAATATCAATTCCATTCCATGTTGAGATGGACAATGGCACCAAAATCTTCACCTAGGCAACATATCACAACGTTATGTAGAAAAAACGAATTACTTCTTCTTTCCTGGCCTAACGACCTCTTAGGTCATGCCTGCCATTTATGGCTTACTAGACTTATTGTTACCGCATAGTTGTATAGTCAGTCCTCACTATGGGAGAACGGCCCAGATGGGACTTGAACCCCGGTTCTGTCGTGTGAAGACCGGCGCCGCTGTCGCATCTACCACCGGGCCGCCCTACTAGTGCCTAAAAAGTGCCCTACTAGTGCCTTTATGCCTAAATCGACTTACTAGTCTCTTATTTTCTTATTCTTATGCACACACCTGCGTATATTACATGAGTTACAATATTGATAGAAAGAACAACACAAAAGAAAAGTGTTGTTATGCGCTGAAATGTCATACACTTCCATATTTTCTGCCCCACATCAGTACAGCTAGCTACAAATGCTCCACGTTTACGGCGAGCTCATTAGTAACGTACTGTGAACAGCACCACTTACCATGTTCTAATGATGTTCGTATGCTCAATTTCTCACGACTGCCACTACTGCTCGTCGGTTTCTTGGCATGAGTGTTTCTTCTTCGCCCATGTCGTCTACCATTATCGCTTGCAGACCACTGGGACTAGGATGACAAGTAAAATCACCAGCAGAACCATGTTTCCCTATTCCGCTTGCGGCAAGAAATAAATGACGGCCAAGTTCATGGATGAAAATCCACACGCAGACCATGCATAAGAGAGACGATTCATTAGGCTAACAAAGTTTTCCCACTGCTCACTTAAGCAGTATGGCAGGGATAAAATACGTTTAGGGCAACCAGAAAAAAAAATCCACTAACAAGCAGCAGGACATTCTATTCAAGATTGTAATCCTCAATCTATCGCAAGAGAGTATCAAAGATAACCTCTACTAAAGGAATTCAATGCCAGTAACTTTCATGATGAAACTGTAACGCATCGATTTCGAATACCATTGTGAATTCTTCATATTTTTCTCGTTTCAACATCGTATCCGACTTCAATTTGTAACCAGGATTATCAATTCACTAGTTTGCATACTGAAATTACCAGAAAGGCGTGGGACGAATATCTAGCAATAACCTTTTGAAGTTGGATTTGAAGTGATCACTGTACAAAACAGAAACGGTGTGATTGAAGAGCAAAATTAATAAAAAACTGGAAATGGTTTCTATGGGTGGATTACAGTTTAATTAGGAGACATCAAGACCGAAGAGAAGGACCCGCATACAATTTAATTGCTTTGGTTGGTACATTTTGGGCCATGGATCGTTTAGTTAAATAAATCTTTTTGGTACACAAAAAAATTGTAGAAAAATGCATCAATTACACATGAAAATACATATAACAATAACTCATAATGTTGATTGAAATCAAGAAACCATTTCATAAGTAATAGATTTAAATGTAACGCGTAATAAAAAGCGTTGCACATCTAGTGATTGTGAATAGAAGTTGAATGAGTTTTATCATAATAAGATGCACTCTAATTAACCTTAGTTTAAGACATTCTAAAACCAAACTAATAACTAACACAATAACATACTAATGTTTGATACTAACATTTCTAACATCTGCATGCAACGTTACTAATCCTTAACCTTTAAGCAAGCCATAAGACGGCAACTAAATTGACCGAGAAAAAAACACTGATCCTTCCCGGATCGGCCTTTGGCCATTACTAAACCTATCTAAAAACACTAAGCCCACTTAACACCTTCCACACTAACTTTCTAACCAAAACCGAAAAGGATAAAAGTGTCCGAAGACACTGTCCCTACCGAAGTGTCCTGCGGCGTTCCAGGAGAAAATTGGCAATCTCTAGCATAAACAAATCCCCGGCACCGGTGACCTTAGCCCGGCTGTAAACGGGTCACGGGGTGTGCGTGATTGAAATTTTAATGAAAAGTAATCACACCCGCGGTACTCAGTGGAATAAACACCAAGTAAATGAAAGCCACTGATGTTAAAAGCAATCCAAAAGGGCCAGAGACAAAGGGGAGACGGACAACTCCTGTGCCAGGTAGGTAGGTATGCCCGGGCAACAGGCAAAATGAAAAAAAAAAAATAGCATCACACTGCAGTGAAGAAGGATCCGAAGACTCTGAGGGTGGTGATTGGAAAATGGATTACATTCTTGTCGGCACGTGACGTACTTTCCTACGTTATGTTCGTAATGAAAGCATTCTATCTACTGCGTGTCAGAGCATAGTAGCTGTGTTGCTTAAACACAGTTTTCAGGTCTAGTATTTAGATGAAATGTAAAACTACATAGCCGGTGAAGAAAAGAATGGAAAAGAAAATAGTCCAAGCACATAAATATCTGTCACCTGCTAGCAGAACAGTGATGGTGGATACCTAGTAGCTACTAATTGGATTTCAATTAAAAAGCTTTCTCGTCTGCCAGCTTCCCGTAGGACATAACAGGATTAACGAGGACTATCGATTGCGCTCTTTTAATAGTCATGTGGAAACGGTCTCCACATTACACTGATTATTTATTGGTAAATTGAAATTGTGTCCCATTGATCATTAGTTCGATATCATGCGGTTATTTATGCTATATTTAGAGTTGAAACTATTATTAATGGAATCACAGTTTTCCGCAATACTTACATACTAATTTGCGCCAAGTCAAATGACATCTAACGGATGAGACATCAATAGCTTATCATGGTCAATTTGCTGTACAAAAAATGTTTGTGACAAACGACAGATCAGCGAACAGAGAATCAACAACAATCGAACCAACTGCTCAAGACGTTGATCGATCTACGTTGACATCTGCGCTCTGTACGTTCTACTACCACAAACGAGAGCAGGATTGATTGGAAGATTGTTTGAGAAAAATAAATAAGTGAAGTACCATTAACAAGCATCATTACATACACTTGATTAGTTCACAGAACCATAGAAATGCCAACGAAAGGAAAGCTACGCCTGTGTTTCATACAGATCTCAATACCGTTGGGCATGTAGATTCGCCGCTGTTGTGCATAGGAAAAAGTTCGTGCCAATGGGTAGGGAAGAAATTTAATTACAATTTTCCCGGAATGAGCCGGATGTGGGTAGATAAAGCAAATAAGCTTCCGTTCGGTGTTGTGCTGGCAACGATAGCAACCAAGAAGACACCGAACAGATGTGGAGTGAGAGTACATCATTAATGGGGGAAAAGCATATAAATCATGTTAGTTGACAGTGACTAGATGTTTGATGTGTCGTGCTCATATTATCATCGATCTTTCTCACTGGTTTCTTGTTTGCATGATATAATATATTGATTATTGGCACGCTGGTAACGAAACAATTCTAACATTTAAATCAATTTGTACCCAACAAGGTTCTGAACAATAATGAGATGATTTCAATAACTTGGTATAAACAAAAAAAAGTGTTTGTTTTACGAGATTCAATTTCCTGGATTTTATTTCTGTTTTGTTTCCTGTGAATCCAACTGTTTACGCTCCACGTGTATTCGAGTTCGCGCAAATCAAATTAGTGCTCTAACTTCTGTATCTGAATGCTGCCAATTTGGAAACATTGTTTGTTTTTCATCGAAAGCAAATTGAAAACAGCACCACAAAAGAAAGGATATGAAACTTCCGAGCATTATTCATGAAACTTTCATCGAAAGTTGATATTGAAAAAATTATTGTTGCTTCCTGGAAGCAAAATTTAACGATCCTATATTGAAGCTTGATCAATGCGCAGCGAGATGCTTTAATTTTGTTCAACGAGAACACTTTGTACCGTTTATTGTAGAATAGTATATCTTCAATAGAAAAGCAAATAACCATGACCCCTGCACAATCTGGAAAGAAGATATAAACCAATCCCAACGAAATCATTCGTGTTCGGTATGGACTCCCGATCAATCGAGTGTACGGAAGAAGTGATTTTTCATGCGACGACTCATTTTACTCGGTCGCTACACTCTCCCTCACGTGTTCGTTCCCATGCTTTCTTCACGCCCAGCTCGAACTGTTGTCTGGTGCAAAAGCAGATACTGGATGGAAACCGTTTTTATTTTTTGTCGACTCTTGATATTCCGCTCGATATTCCATCAGTCCATGGGCGGAAATTGAGGAAAACCGCGACCAGAAGGCAGCAGGGCGGAAAGAAAACACTGGCTGTGGAAATACATTTATGTTCCATACGGCCATTGGATCAATCCATCCTTCTTGATCCTTCACGCTGGTTTTGCAGCACGCTGTAAAGCCGTGGAGACACAGTTTCGAATAAAATCTTCGTCGTTGCGAACGAATGAATCATCATTTCCATCACACTCGCCGCAGGGTTTCTTAAGTGTTTCACATGTACCGTGTATGATGGTGGCCTGTGGTTTATTATTTTTCCTTCCCTAAACCCTACTCAAGCCTCTGTCATTCGCTCGAACGATTTCGCATCGAACCGGCATTTGGTGAATATGGCAAAGATGATGAACTTCCGAAGCAAGATGGTATTTTTCTTGCATTACTGTTGCTATTGCGTGAACAATTTGATATGAGAAAGGAGACGGTTGGCTATAAAATGGTGTAATGGAATAACTGAAACCCAACGAATGGGCATTGACAGCCGGTTACTCATTTGAGTTCAGTTAATTTATTTGGTTTCTGTAGGGATGTGTAGACCTATTCATAGGGGAATGGCATTTCTTATTATATTGAGAAATCATATTGAAATTCGTTTCTTTATCTATTCATTTGACTAGTAAAGGGAATTCTTAAAAGAATCTTAAATACTCCATTAATTTTGTAGTAGATTGGTAATAAATCCACAAAAAAAAATCAATATAAGATTTCTTATTGAAAAACTAGCTGATGAACATTACTTTTTCATATGTTTACGTTAGTTTCACTGAAACTGTCATTTTCGACATGTGGACTATTCTTTACACTTTTCAAGCTTGAATTATACGGACAGGTTGTCAAGCTGCAGACTGACTGGTATGACAAAAACCATTAGACGAAGCTATGTACCTTCTTTGTAATCTTCCACGAGCAGAAGCATCTATTGGCAAAAGGTACCTTTTAACCTTTCCTATATTAAAAATACATCAAAATGCTACAGCACAACCAGAAACCATCGCTTCCAATGTTCAATATTTAATAAGCCCGAGGCGGTGATTGGAGTAAACATCATCCAAGTAAAGCTTTTACTTGCGAAAATGGAAGCAAAACGATACTGAAATGTTTTTCTTGACGAGCTTCGCATTCTGCTTTGTTTTTGTTTGACAGACTTCGTCTAACCTCTTCATCTACGTGCAGCAATTCTGTTATATGTGAATTTCGAAATATGAGAAAGTAATGTTGGAAGTTGCAAGAAACATTACTTTCGAAATAGTTGGTACGGTTTTTTTTTGCAACCAATCGGACAGAGACAACCGACGCAGCGTAACAACCGTAAAAAGGTTCGCTGCTAACAACCGATACGCTTGGGTTGGATGTAAGTAACCAGTGAAAGCTTTAGGCAGTCATGGAAACACGTTTTCATTTTCAGGACCGCTTGAAGGGAGTTTTTTTTAATTTCCTTTTGTACCCGTCCACGGTACGATCAAAGAAAATCATATTGTAATGCGGCAAACGTTCTCGACCCTTTCGTAGAAAATTCCGAAATGTGAAGTGTTGTTAGTGCTTTATGCCTAAACCCATATCGCTTTGCGAGTGGAGCGGATTTTTTATTTTACCTGAGACATGTATTAAAAATAACAGCAGCTGTTGTGAAGTATTAGCAAAATGATTATACGCTTAGAACACACAAAAAACTCACAAGAAAAATGTAAAACATGAGAATAAAGACTGGTTTGCAAAATAATAAAATTAAATCATCTCTCTAGCATCTCTCTTTTAGTAATTTTTCATCACCTATAAACGTTTGGTGATGAACGCATTTAAATTTTTCTTTGCTTTAATTTTCTTTCATTTCTATATTGGTTCTAGCTTAACACTACCGTCATGCTAACATGTTTTCCTATTAACCAACATCCATTTATTCCATTTTTTGCAGCATGCGAGAATACGTGGAGGAGAACGAAAAGAACGATCCACTCATTCACGCTCCGGACAAGAAGAATAATCCTTGGGCAGAGAAGGGCAAATGTGTCATCATGTAAATAGCGTCCTATCTTCTACCGATACTACTTCTACTACTACTACTACTACTACTACTAGTACTACTACCACTACCACCACCATTACTACTACTACTTCTACACCCAAATCCAACCTCTATTTTCTACAACTTTCTACCATTACAACAAATGTATCATAAGAGAGACAACAGAGCCTCTGCTTCGCACCGAATCTATCCAACCAGTGCCACTTAATACCACTTTACGGTGTGACCAATTCTAAAACCGAAAAACATTCAATCGGCAATCGAGACTATCGAAACCACAATCTCAGCACGTTGTTGCCGATAACTTCTACAGCAAATTTCTGTTTTCTTCACTCTTTCTGCTCGTTCGGCAGCTGTAATGGCAGTATTCAGTCACATCGTTATCGAAATCGAATTTTTGCCTAATCTAAAACCGGAACCAATTTAACCAATTGCGAAAATCAATCAAAATAAGCTTCGTTGCGAACGAATGAATCATCATTTCCATCACACTCGCCGCAGGGTTTCTTAAGTGTTTCACATGTACCGTGTATGATGGTGGCCTGTGGTTTATTATTTTTCCTTCCCTAAACCCTACTCAAGCCTCTGTCATTCGCTCGAACGATTTCGCATCGAACCGGCATTTGGTGAATATGGCAAAGATGATGAACTTCCGAAGCAAGATGGTATTTTTCTTGCATTACTGTTGCTATTGCGTGAACAATTTGATATGAGAAAGGAGACGGTTGGCTATAAAATGGTGTAATGGAATAACTGAAACCCAACGAATGGGCATTGACAGCCGGTTACTCATTTGAGTTCAGTTAATTTATTTGGTTTCTGTAGGGATGTGTAGATCTATTCATAGGGGAATGGCATTTCTTATTATATTGAGAAATCATATTGAAATTCGTTTCTTTATCTATTCATTTGACTAGTAAAGGGAATTCTTAAAAGAATCTTAAATACTCCATTAATTTTGTAGTAGATTGGTAATAAATCCACAAAAAAAAATCAATATAAGATTTCTTATTGAAAAACTAGCTGATGAACATTACTTTTTCATATGTTTACGTTAGTTTCACTGAAACTGTCATTTTCGACATGTGGACTATTCTTTACACTTTTCAAGCTTGAATTATACGGACAGGTTGTCAAGCTGCAGACTGACTGGTATGACAAAAACCATTAGACGAAGCTATGTACCTTCTTTGTAATCTTCCACGAGCAGAAGCATCTATTGGCAAAAGGTACCTTTTAACCTTTCCTATATTAAAAATACATCAAAATGCTACAGCACAACCAGAAACCATCGCTTCCAATGTTCAATATTTAATAAGCCCGAGGCGGTGATTGGAGTAAACATCATCCAAGTAAAGCTTTTACTTGCGAAAATGGAAGCAAAACGATACTGAAATGTTTTTCTTGACGAGCTTCGCATTCTGCTTTGTTTTTGTTTGACAGACTTCGTCTAACCTCTTCATCTACGTGCAGCAATTCTGTTATATGTGAATTTCGAAATATGAGAAAGTAATGTTGGAAGTTGCAAGAAACATTACTTTCGAAATAGTTGGTACGGTTTTTTTTTGCAACCAATCGGACAGAGACAACCGACGCAGCGTAACAACCGTAAAAAGGTTCGCTGCTAACAACCGATACGCTTGGGTTGGATGTAAGTAACCAGTGAAAGCTTTAGGCAGTCATGGAAACACGTTTTCATTTTCAGGACCGCTTGAAGGGAGTTTTTTTTAATTTCCTTTTGTACCCGTCCACGGTACGATCAAAGAAAATCATATTGTAATGCGGCAAACGTTCTCGACCCTTTCGTAGAAAATTCCGAAATGTGAAGTGTTGTTAGTGCTTTATGCCTAAACCCATATCGCTTTGCGAGTGGAGCGGATTTTTTATTTTACCTGACACATGTATTAAAAATAACAGCAGCTGTAGTGAAGTATTAGCAAAATGATTATACGCTTAGAACACACAAAAAACTCACAAGAAAAATGTAAAACATGAGAATAAAGACTGGTTTGCAAAATAATAAAATTAAATCATCTCTCTAGCATCTCTCTTTTAGTAATTTTTCATCACCTATAAACGTTTGGTGATGAACGCATTTAAATTTTTCTTTGCTTTAATTTTCTTTCATTTCTATATTGGTTCTAGCTTAACACTACCGTCATGCTAACATGTTTTCCTATTAACCAACATCCATTTATTCCATTTTTTGCAGCATGCGAGAATACGTGGAGGAGAACGAAAAGAACGATCCACTCATTCACGCTCCGGACAAGAAGAATAATCCTTGGGCAGAGAAGGGCAAATGTGTCATCATGTAAATAGCGTCCTATCTTCTACCGATACTACTTCTACTACTACTACTACTACTACTACTAGTACTACTACCACTACCACCACCATTACTACTACTACTTCTACACCCAAATCCAACCTCTATTTTCTACAACTTTCTACCATTACAACAAATGTATCATAAGAGAGACAACAGAGCCTCTGCTTCGCACCGAATCTATCCAACCAGTGCCACTTAATACCACTTTACGGTGTGACCAATTCTAAAACCGAAAAACATTCAATCGGCAATCGAGACTATCGAAACCACAATCTCAGCACGTTGTTGCCGATAACTTCTACAGCAAATTTCTGTTTTCTTCACTCTTTCTGCTCGTTCGGCAGCTGTAATGGCAGTATTCAGTCACATCGTTATCGAAATCGAATTTTTGCCTAACCTAAAACCGGAACCAATTTAATCAATTGCGAAAATCAATCAAAATAAGCTCTTTGAGCACTTGATATTATGGTGTTTAATTAGAAATGTGTTCTATCAAATTATGATATTTCTGCTCATTTATTGTTTTCTCTCTGTCCCTACTTGCTAAGCAAAATATTTTTTTTGTTCTTACCAGTACAGTGCGTTTGATCATAGTTTTATAATAGCTTTTAACAGACATTACAAGCAAAACAAAAACTTACGCAGCGAGCACTGAAAGAGTGGAAAACAGAAGAATGAAAGAGGCGAAAAACAGATAGTGGCATCAATGGTCGCAGCAGGGCTTACGTACCATCTTGCTTTAAATCTCATTGCGATCTGTCCATTAGCTTTAAGTTTCAAGCGGATCGGTGTTTTCAGTTTGTTTTGTTTGTTCTGTCCGTAAAAAAATCAATATGTTAGTGCAGTAGCGACATAAAAAAGAGCGAATGTTTGTAATCTCTCCGGTGTATCAAAAACAAAACAAAAAAACTACCAAACTGCCGGAACCAACACGTCAAGCAGCGAAACTGTGCAAAATGTGCAAAATTTAAATGAAGAATTAAAGAGAACGATTAGCATGTGGAGCTAAACGAAAAAAAAAACAAAACTATCTTACAACGACCACGCTATGTCTATCATTGTGCATACTTTCGCCTGGATGTTATTTTGTGTTTTCCATTTTGTTTTCTCGTACCATCATCGGCACATGCATTGAATATGTGAAAACTACTTGCACAATGCTGGCTAAAAATACTGTACATGTACATACAACTGAGGATGCTGACGGTAAACGTAGCATGGGAAACAATGTTGTGAGTTTATCGTAAACAACAAACACGTCTCTAGCTGTACTTCACGGGCAGATCCTGTATGATGAAATGGCAGGACACTTGACGGCGGATCGGGTTGTGTGTTATTATTTTTATTTTACGTTTGCTGGAATAAATCAAACACATGCATGTTCAATAGTGTCGTTGTGTGCCGTCCTTTCCATGTTCCGGTTATATTGTCTTATTTTTCGTTGTGTTTTGTCTTCGATGTTTTGTTGTTTCGTTGTTGTGCTGTTATATCTGTTTAATTTACAAGTTTGTTTATCGGGCATCGTGATTGTCTTGTGCTGTTCAGCTAAAAAGTTTTATGATTTTGTATACTCCACAAAATATATGTTCATACTTTTATCACACTTTCTAAATACAATGGTAATCATCAGTAACGAAAAAGAATATTCAATTATGTTTTAGTTTTTTTTTCCAAACATTTCTTTTACTTTCATAAAGAACAGGTTCAAAAAAGTATTATTAAAGTTTGCATACACTCAAATTGAGACCTTAAATCAGAATTTGTACATACAACTCAACAGTTGCCACGTAGTTAGATAACTTCTCTCTATATCTCTGTTAAACCGTTCCGCAAAGTGTGGTAGTAATGACTAATTGTGGAAACAAAACAACTACTCGCATCTACTTTTTCCTCGATGTGTTCGCCGGTACAATCTCACTAAGGCAAGCCAATGTGCGTCTTTTTGGCTATCTCTTTCTCTTTACCTCCTTTCAACAGATAAAATGACACGCTCGATGATCACTTGTCGTAAGCAATGCCGCGTCTCGACGTGCCACACAAAAGAACGCAACCGGAGCACCGAGAGCGAACGAGCATGGCCATTGGTTGAAACTCACGGTGCACGCAGAGTTTCCGGGATTATGTTTGTAGACTTAACATTTAATGACCAATGCGAAGTTTTGGTTGGTTGAGGAACGAGTCAGCTAAGCGCAGAAATGCAAAACAGGAAGCGAGTGTCATCCTATAAAAACCATGTCATACCTGCAGATACAAGATTCCAGAAGCCGAAGCGACAAAACCAATGATGATTCTACACAAACACACAATCCAGCGCACAAGGATGGGATGGGATTCAGAATTTCAGAAGGGAATGTATGAAGCGGAATGCATTTAGCAAGAGTCTAGTCATAGTTTTCTGTTTGTTTGTTTGTATGATTTGAGTGGACGATCAGCGATCGCAGCTTACGGCTAGGGAAAAGTTAACAGGCATGATATTTGTTTTTGTGTGAAAGTTGTAGGTATCATAGCTAAAGGCAGGTGCAAAAAAAAATCAGGAACTAGGCCCTCTCCGTTTCTTTACCAATATTCCCTAATGAGCACCCCATTGGGAGCTCGTGTGTTCAATAGTAGTATTGCGCATCGACCGTAGTAGCTATCTAGTCCTGGGGACAGTTTTGTTTTGCAAACTGGATTAAAAACTGGAGATACGATCCAGCACTCACTCTTAGGTTCGATCGTACCTATTGTATGATGCAATGAACTCACCAAAAACCGGCGTGCTCATCGTTGCGATTTACTTTCCTTCCATCTGTAATTAGTAACATGCCCGGTTGCATTTGAACCTGAGGGCAAACTCAACTTCATACAACTTGATCACGTTCAGCCGTCTCGTCCGTTTCTACTACACAGCACGAATGAAGATGTTTCAGCATTACCATTATGCACGCTTAACCATGAAAGCGTATGTGCGATTCGATCGAATGATGAGTCCGTATACTTCACTAGTTCTGCGTGCGTATGTGTGTGTGTTGGTGTGTATAGAGAATCCGAAATCAAAGGACCGTGGATGGTGAGCGTGTGGATTTCTTTCATTTTTACAAATTGCCTGTTGCAGTACCATAAACTAGTATACATTTAAAATAAAAATCATTATCATTATAAATCACAAAAATTAAACTATTGATGAGGTAAAATTCACATTTCTTATAAATAAAATAAACGAAACTTAATAGTCAAACTGGATGTTTAGAGTTGATACGTCTAATTTGCGGGAGGTAAAATTAACTCGAACGATTATCCTTTGGTACAAATATTAAAGGATTATGTATGGGCTAATGAGAGCCAAATGAACAAAACACATCGTTAAATGACCACAACAACAACATGTTAAAGAATATGTGTTTTGTGATACTGGTAAGAAAAAGTACTTCGAACATTTACAAGTTCAGTTCTCACATACGTCTCTGAGACATGAACTCTGTCCAAAACTGACGAAACCCTCTTATCCGCGTTCAAGAGGATGATGCTCAGAAGGATTTTTGACCCCATATATTTCGAAAGACACAATGACGATCTCAACAAGCTGTACGATGAGCTGACCATCGTGCATTGAATAAGACACTCCAGGCTCGTTTAGGTTGGTCAACGTAAAGTCCTTTTAGGTCGTCCACATGCACTGAGGAGGCTTGAGTAGGCGCAAACTGAGATGCCAGAACGACTGGGATATTGCATTGGAAGACGGTGCTAGATCGTATCGTATCGTATCGAGGATTTTTTGCGCCTTTTAAGTGAGTAAGTAATTTCAGGTCTCGGTAAAGCTAAGCTAAAACAGTTTTAAGAGCTAAAACAGAAGCATATCTGCTATTGGACGCAACTATCGCATACAAGTTGTGTGCAAGACATAAAGTTTGTTCGGAATAATAATCGATGAAATGTTCACCTAGTCGATTTCGAAGGGTAAAGGTAAACATGAACGATAAGGATAACGATCCAGCGTGAGATGACAACATGCTCCGGAGATTAGACGTTAATGATTACTCGCGGCTTCAGCATTTCTTCGGATGACGAGCGACTCATCAAACTAATTAAGAATAAAGTATGAAGCAGTTCAAATAAAAAAAATCCGAAAGAACGAACCTATCTGTTGCTCTGTGCTACACATTTTCTTGTTTTTATGTGGAAAAAGAATCCACCGAATGGTGTTCTTAAAACTAAAAATAATAAAATTCATATTTCTTTACACGAAAACAAACTCCATTGTATTTGACTACACCGTTGAGTAAATGATAACAAATTGAATTGACAAGCTATAAGTGTTAATTTTGTTTAAAATTTAAATTTTCATGACATGTCGTTACTTCCACGATCTGAGCCTTTTTGTTCATCGAGAAAATGGGTTGTTGTCCGAACTAAAATAGCTTTCACAATCTTGTCTAAGCTTTGTGTTTCATAATCGTCGAAAGCAACTGAAAAAGTGTGAATGTGTTTTTTCAAATTTTAAATGAAAATGTTTAGATGCGGAATTGAGTAACTTTTTATAAATGTGTACTACTAAATACTTAAAACAGAATCATAGCGTCGAACATTCGTTATTGTAAGATGTCCTGAAATACTGCTAAAGTTAACAGACACTAGGTTATCCAAATAAATTATTGAATCAACGGTGCATTATTGCTGAAGCATAGAGCCGGTTCAGTAAAATTAAATGCCAGTGAGCATTTAAAATCGTCAACATTTAATTTCTATCGTCTGCGTTTCGTTGTCTACCTCATGGTTGATTGTGTTTGTGTCTCAAATGGTGTTTTTTATTTGGTGTGACAGTGAGTTTTTGAATCTATGTACAATATGAATCGTTAGTCCCCTTCCTAAGCGTTAACGTCGGCGACCGGGTACCGTGTATGATTTCTTTTTACATTTATGTTTTTTGTTTCTTGAACAGGGGTGCAAAAAACCACCGCCAAGGCAGATGAGTGCACTCATTTACGGTGAAGCAGGTTGGTAATGAAACGCAAGAAGAGGATCGATATTAAACCTTCGACGGAACAGGGAAGGAATAAAGAGGGTCCCCATTATCCTCGGAGTGAAAATGCTGGAAGAGCTAGACAAATGATAAAAAATGAGGCCCACGGACTGAATGGCCGAGGGGTATTTTTGCCGAAGTAGAGTACGCACTTTTTTTTTTATAGAGCGACGTTAGTGTGAGGTTTTTATTTCTGCGGCAACAGAACGTGAGCGTGATGCTTTTGTCTTATTTTTATTACATTACGGAAGGGAACCTTAAGCGAGGACATTATTTTTTTCTCCCTCCGCTTTTCCTAGATTTCTTACAAACCGATGTGTAGGGGAGTTTAGAAACGTTTGCTGTTTTTGTTTGACTTTTTCGTGCCTGTTTTCCAACGAAAAAAAGATTTTTAATTTCATTTTATATCCATATGAAAAAAAAAAAGATTGTAAGGGTGTTGCAGCTAAAGGAGACTGGTAATCATAGCAACTGCACCGTTAATTGACATACTTCGAAGCGTGCGGATAATGAGTTGCTAGTATCAAGGATAAAGAAACACTGTACGCAAATTCGCCTGTTATAGAGAAGCTGCACGAAGCAAAAAACACATCATCATGTACAATGTGAAAATGGACGGAATGATTGCCAAAGTAACAATACTTTATCTTACCAAATAGTATGACTAGATTTGAGATGTTTCTAGATTTTGTATGCTTTCCTCTTCTTTGGAAATACCTTAAAATTGGCCTAAAGTTGCGATTAATTTTTAATTGTAGATGACTACTCATAGTCATGCGTACGGTCTACATGCGATTTTAACTTGGAGCGCCGAAACCACTGTAGCATCAGTTAATGTCAAATTTTTGATTAGAACATAATTTGATTGTTTTAAATCAATTAAAAAGCTAAAGATTCACACATTCAAAAAACACAATGTACCCTTTTGTGCAAAACTTTCTCTGTTTCTTGAAATTTTCTTCATTCAACACAAACTCAAAGAAAAAACACACTCACACACATTCAGTTGCATAATGTCGCGAATAATTTTGTTTTTTTTTTCACTCCATCTAACAGTGATGCACGGAGGGAAAAAAACCCTCTACCCATGCCAAGGCAGACCCAAAACGACGCGCAACAAAATTTTCGGAACCGAGAGAAGGCCGTCTGCAAGTGTGCGACAGAGACTGTGCAATGTTACCCCTCACAAAAGTCACAACAAGCAGTAATGCAAAACCATACAGGCAAACCCATGGAAAAAAAAACAGCTCGAAACAAAAAAGCAAGCATGCCGCGAATGGTAAATACTTTCTGAAAAATGCCCGGGTGTTGTTGCACTTGCGCGCAAGCAAATGGTTCTACAATTTTAGTGCACAGGATGTGCATCGTTTTGGATCCGTTTTTGTTTTTGGAGCGGGTTCTTGTTTGTATGCTCCGGCCTTCTTCTATTTTTATTGTGGTTTATTTTACGTTTCAAATCACCGTAGTGTCACGTCGGCAATCCGGCAGACAGCTTCTTTCTTCCGCTACCATTGGTAAAGTACAAACAAACACAAGCGCTAGGGGCCGAACCAGTTTTCCCGAGCTTTGAGAAAGCATCTCAAGAGTGTAACCGCTCAGCTTTCTCATGCGAGCACGTGTGAAACTCAATTGTGCTCCTCACTCGCAGTTTGTCTCACGATGACAACACTCGCTCGTGACCTGTACTTACCGTTGCATTTTTCTCCTGCACACAACGAACGGCGATGGCGGAAATTAATTGTTTATTTTTCTGCCCGCCGCAAAGCACAGGAAAGAAAGCTGCGGGACATTTTCGGTCCTTTATTAAATACATACACACACACACATTTACAGACACATCGACAAGAAACAAAACACATCTCCACCAGCACCAGCGAAAGGGAGGAGCATAACGCCGATTGGAGCAATAAGAAAACGAAATTAATTAAGCTCATTATCATTAACTCTCCTCACGGCCAACACTGCCCACGCTAGTATTTATGTAATGAACGCTAAATGCTCCCTGCCGGACGGAACAATTCCTGTGCGCAAAAGCATCATCGTCGCCAAGCCTCTCGGCAAGTGGTCCAGAAGAAGAAGTGTGTGTGTGTGGCAAGAGATTTTATGTGCAAACGTTTCAAGACAAATGAAGGAGAGTAGTGACGGAATAAAGTGGAAAAATAAAAGAAAAACCCACGTACAACCCATTGGCTTATACATATTTGCAATTTTTCGCACTTGGCAACACCCACAAATCAGCGCCCTGGCGCTAACGCTCGCCGTCGACGACGGACGACTTTTCCCGGGGACCTTTTTTCAGCTTCCCGCGTGTCCGGCGTGCTCCCATCTAGTAACGTTTCTATCCGCTAATCGGAAAACTGCCACACGGAGGCTGTGAAAGCGAACGAGCCTCGTAGCGGTGCTAATCGGTGCGAGGAAGCGAGACAAAACGAGCCAGTTCGGGTTGAGCGAGACAGCGCGAACGAAAATTAAATAATTATTCTCATTGTTTCTCGGTTCACCTTTTACCGCTCGGTTTCGGTTGGCTTCCGGCTACGCCAGAGGGGCAAATAATTATGAGTCCCTGTTTCGGGATCGTGCTCAGCCACACTCTGTGCAGCTTGCCCGTGCACGAAGTTGTGGGAAAACGAGAGAGCGAGAAATCACGTCAGCACGTGAGAAAGGACACGCTGTGTATCCTTGTTCGAAGAGCCCTGGCATGGCAGTCGGCGAGAGAAGCACAGCGTGGAAAATGAGTCACATACATTGATGAGAGTAAAAACAATGCAAGTATTAACATCGGCACACTAACACCAAGAAGGCTGGAGGTACTGCGCAGCCGCACCGGAAGAAGCATCCTGGGGAAATGATTTCTTGACATCTTAGAGCAATCGGAGGGAAATGCTAGAAATGCGGTATCATTATGTACATACACTCATACGCATGCAATATTCATACATACACACATACACAATCGCACGAACACCCACACACGCGATCGATTCTCATTAGCCAATGAACAAACGCGCTTCTAATTTTACACAAATGAGAAAAATCATACGCTACCAAGGAGCTGATGGGTAAGGAAAATGAGGAAAACCCCCAAGACGAACGGGGAACGAGACAGAAGAAACCCACCACGAGTGAGAGGGAATAATGAAATATATACGAAACACATACACACGTTCGCAAAATACACTTCTGCGGAGTTGCTGAGCAAGAGTGACTAAGTAGAGTTTTAAGTAGCTTCGGCGCGACTTTTTGTGTAGTGAGAAAAAAAAAACGGGAATGAAAAAAAAAAGCAACGGCTCTTCGGTGTTGGTCTTTTTTGTCCCGAACGCTGAGGAAAGCGTTTTACGCGCACACTCGTCACACGTGTGCTCGGGAGGGTGGGCTGGTAGCAGAGGCTCTGGAGGTATGATGAGGTTCTACAGCCGTCTCATTGTGTTCTCATCAGCATAGCATTGGCGCGATGTTGCCCACCGCCCGTTCATTTCGTAAGATATGATGGGTATCGGGTGTCGCGACCGTGTTGCCAGCTTTTTCGCGAGTTTTTCTCTCGATATCGTTTGCTATAACATTTGCGATTGTTACAGTATTTTATATACATTCTCATAGGTTCATGATATTGTTGTTCAAGAGGCGTATAATTTTAGTTTGCTAGAATTTTGATTTGCATAAAATTATACTAAAAATGGTGGAAATGTGATACTGTTAGCGATACAATGAGTTATTAAAAGTTTGTTCCAACATATCGAACGTAAATGAAGACTTTGATTAAACTAATTTTCTAATTAATTAATTAATTAAAAACTATTTAGCATTATTAATCAATTCAATAAAATATTTATCAAATCCCGAATACAGCAACACATTGCAAAAAAAAATAGTAAAATTATGTAATTAAAAATAGAAACATTGAACTAATGCAAATTTTCCAGCACTGCCAAAGTTTGATTCCTAGTCCACCGACCCAAAAGAATTTGGCAAATGTTACGGGAAAGGAAAAAGAAGAAACAGTAAATATAACTCACCCCTAGCGCCTTGGTGGTTCTAGGATACGGCACGGAAAACTGAAACGCCGGGAACAAGCATGCCACTCGGGGGTTTGTTTACCTTTTACGTAAATTCGCTCGCTTTCCCGTTCACTCCCCTGTTTACTCACGCACGCACACAAACGAAAGTCTCCCCCGGCATGCAAACACGCACACGCACACATACACATTTGCAAGCACAATTAAAATCAGCTCTCTTAAATACAAGCGCCGAATAACATATAAAAATAAAATTTAAGGATGCGCTAGAAAGAGAGCGAACGAACACAAACAGACTTTGATTTCCCCTCTTGCAACACACACACACACACACACACATATATAAGCGTTCGCACACATTTACTCTACATCAAAACGTGGTTTTCCAGCCGTTGTTAGGAAAAGCAACCCTTCGTTGACAGCGTGCGCTGTTCAGGGATGGATGAAATTGCACACTGCCAACAACAGGCGGGCAAAATGAGAGAGGGTTCGAGGTGGGTTACTAATAGCGCGTGAAAAGGACGAAGTAGAAGGGTATTTAATCGACACGTGTCATCTCGCTTTGACGATTTTACCGAGCCCGAGCGCTGGAAAACGCACATTAGCGAGCAACAAAAACGGCCTTCCCCTCCAGGGGGGTGACGTTTGTGTGTGCACGGACATTTACTACCCCGTGTCAGCGTGGTGGTGGTGGTGGTGGCGATGGTGATGATACGCCAGTGTTGGTGTAAGCCGGGTAGTTCGCGCAGGCCAGAGCGAGAAGGCACGCGCTTAATTTGCATATATTTTCTATATATGAAATAATTTTTCCTTTTAATATTTCCCACTCGGTGATAACTTCATTCTGGTGTGAAATAATTGCTCCGCGGTAACCGTTTTTACATCATTACGCCAGTCCACTTTGTTTATGCATGCATACGCGTAGCAGGCGGCGTCGGCAGCAGACGGTTCCTAGCAGCGCTGGTGCTGCTGTTGCTGCTGCTGCTACTGCCGCTGCTGCAACGATTTGGCGGCGGCAGTAGCAGCACCACAGCGCAACGGCAGCAGCGGCTAACTATAATGGTCCTTCGCTAGTTGTACACACGGCACAGGCCGCAGGAACACAGAAAGTTGTCCGCTGCTGCTGTTGTTGCTGCTGTTGGGTTTTCCGTTTTTCCCGGTAACGAAGCAACCCCTGCCACCAATCCCGGTACCGATGGTGTTGTTCACCTCGCAACAGTTGCTAGTGAACCGAGCAGTCATGGTCAGCAGTGCCGCGAGTTTACAAATTTTAACCCGGAAGGAAAAGCGAGCGTGCGGAATTGTGCGTGATGGTGTAGGTGCAGGTTCAAGTGGTCAGCCGTTAGTTCACTCAAACGATGCAAAGCTGGGCAACAAACATCGGCAACAGCAACGTTCGTTAGGACGTCGTCAGTGCGTTCGTTCGATTGGGAATTATGTTGGCAGCAAACTTTCCGTCAGCAGTGGTCAAAGCGCGGCTCTAGCGGTGGTCATAACGAGAGAGCGCGTGTGTTTTGCTTCTCCGAAACCGTGACCGGTGTGAAATGTGTCAGTTTTCGTTTGTTTATTATCCTGTGATCCTGTCAACAATAAACGAGCAGTGGACAACATCGTTTCCACATCGTTGATAGATAGAGTGGTGTCAAGTGGAAGAAGCTAAAGAATTGCGATTGCTAGTGGCTGAAATGGGCAAATATAATCGCCGGTATATCGTATTTACGCGTGGAAGTTATCAGAAAGGGATGAGTGATTATGTTTAATCAGTGCAATAGAGCTCCAAATCAACACCTAATAACATCGAGTCATCGAGTAACGGAATGGTTAAGAGCATTTGTTTCGATTGATTAACTTTTCCTGCTAATTTCTTGGTGCGCCATCGTCAACCGATACACTCTCGTCCAGTGCATTTCGAAACCGGTTTTTTGCTTCATTGTCACAGAATATGCGAAACTGTGCTGCATACACCAAGCTCCGATCGTCACAATCTGACCTGATAAACAGTTCACGCAAGGATACGGCAGGACACACAACGAACGTATTGAGTGTTCACGCTCTCGCTCCAACAGTGATAAGCATAAATGTGAATGCCGAACTCAGCTGTTCCTGTCGTTCCGGTCAAAGCTGGAACGTGATAGTGATTCATCCATTCAGCGCAAATCAGCCTCGTGAACTAGTTTCGCTATGAAAAGTGCAGCAATTATTGTGTTACCTTCAACGCGGACTTCAACTATAATTTTATGATTGCTCATGCGAACGGCAGACCGACCAAGCCATAGTTGCAAAAATTTAGTTTTCATTTTGATAAGGTCTTGCGGAGAAACCTATGCAACAAAACAATATTTACAACTCCCGGTAATGTTTCCCTACCGATGCGTACAGGTAAGTTCCTTGATATAGGAGTATAATTTTAAACTAGGGTAATAATATTTTTCTTGTGCGCTCCACACAGAAAACTTTATCACAACCGGTACCCCAAAGGACCTTCCGAACGCTGTTATTTAGTATGATAATTAGCTGGTCCACTATTGATTAAACAATGTTCTATCGTACGCTACATAGCCTTTTGCGAGGTCGATAGAAACAACTCAAAGCATCTACCGGACTTGGTTCATTGAACCTATCGGATGAATATCCAACCCTACGCCGTGTATGCTACACTTTAACTCATTTCCGGGGTGCGTACGAGGAATCGAGTTGCGTATGGGGTGTATGTATGTGCGGCACACATGGTTAGTTTGTTCAGTTTCTCGTTTCCTTCGCTTGAAAAGAGCATCACTGTGCTGTAGACATGTTGCATAGAACCTGTTGTTGCTGGTCGTTTCTGGCAGAAGGAACCCCTCGAAACTATGAGCTGATTGGGCATAAAACGAACTCAATATTGCGGATGATATTTCATCGATAGTTGTTTTGAAAATAAATTCTTGTGATATGAAGTACCCGAAGTGAACATTTTTGTTTAATGTTTTAAAATGATAGATTAGAGAATTTCTAACGATAAAAGCTGCTCAAATATGTTTATAATTTCACTACAACGAAAATTTTTATTTGTTCCAGAATAAATTGCACCATGATTTTGAGCTTTGCTTACACATCGGTGCATTTTCTGATGACGCGTAATAACAGCGCTTTGACTGGAATTACGGGAGGAGTTCCAATTTTTGAGGTATGTATTGATTATGTGCATCTGTTTTAAGGATATCGATTAGGATTTAAAATATTGCTTTAAATATTGTGATTACTACCTATTTGAGTAATTAACATCACATCACTAAACAACAATCCCGTATTATTTACAAGAATATTAGTTGATTAGTTTGTTTATGAGTGATTTTAACATTTCTTACTGCCTTAAATTTTAGAGTTATGACAAATGTTGTGCCTAGGATAAATCCAAAAGAATTGAAGAAAACCATATCATTAAAACATTTGTAAACATTTCAAACACGCAGTTTATCAATTAAAACATCAATTGTCCATGCTGTAAATGATATCAATTAGAAAAGTTTAATTTTTAGCCGAAATCTGTTAAAGAATCGAAGAATCGTAAAGCAGTAACAGGCAAACTAATCCCGCAATCCCGGATTGGTCATCCATATTACTAGACTGACGTTTACCACTTTTCCGTTGGCTAATCTCTGCGTCTTAGAAACGGAACGGGTGAGATATGATATCGTATCTGTCCTGTGAAAGATCGCTAACGCGTCTTAAGCATTAGCTTAATAAAAAAATAAGACATTAAAACTCTATTATGCCAACATTGAATCACCGTTGGTTCTAATTTGCCATGTACAGTATACTCTAAATGTCATTTGATATAGAAGATCACAAAAAAGCGTACACACTCGAACACTAACGCTGTTCCGATTCTCTCCATAACCTTCCAAAGCTTTTCTGAAAATGCCGACAACCAAAGCACGTGGTTAGGCTTAGTGGACAATCGAAGATGATCGGATGAATGGGGCACGGGAAAGAAATTTTGGTCAAAATCATCGTGTCTGCGTGAGCGGCGAAGGTCAAGGTTTTATACTCACACTAAACCATACACACACACACAAAGGCACTCGTTGAGTGAGCATTCCGAAACGTTGCTTTCGTCATCGAAAGCATCGTCTTTTTCAGCGTCCTGGTCAAAGTCGTACTCGGCGAAAAGCCTCGTTGAGGATATACAAAACCATAAAAGTGTGGCCATCAAACGTTTTATAAACTTTTGTTCTAGTAAAATGCGTTTGGTTGCTGACTCAACTGTCATTTGTAAGAGAGTTCGTTGACATTGAAGTTTAACATGTTGACTGCATTTGTTAACAACCAGTGTTTAGAATTTTATATTATGCAAAGAGATTTATCATTTCTTCTTTGTTCATAAATTAAAAAGCTTTACCAAATTATTGCTCTGCCTGAAATGACTTTGATGCAGCAGATGTCGAAAGCGTTGTAATTAAATTTTAGCTTTTCAGACCTCATTATATCATGTTCTTTCATTAACGTAATTGAAACTGTTTCCTGCCAACCGCAGCAGCGTCATTCTTTGACCGGAAACGCCCACATTTAGCTAGCAAAGTACATCACTACATCCTTGCTTCCGAAATTCTGAATGTGTGTACGTGTGTCAACAACACCTTCCGCTGCTGCCTGTTTCGCTACAGCAATCTAAATCTAGAGTTTGTTCTTTTTCGTCTCTCGTGCAACATAGCGTGCGTGGGAAGAGTTCGGGATTTTAGCATAATTTCTTTTCCAACTGTACCACTTTTCTCGCCTCTCGCCCGTTAAGACCCTCGCTTGGGTTAACTACTCTCGAAGAGATCCTTAATCTGTTCCTCCCTCGTTTGACCAAACCGAGCGAATGAAATAAAAAAAGCAGCATCATGCGCGAGGAAGACAGAAAAAAAGGACATAAAACCCTTCGGAAAGCCATCTCGAAATATCTATCCCGTGCCATTGTCGTCGCCGGAATCCATCGGAATCTACTCATTTTCCTTCCCGGTGGTGTGACAAAATGGGGTCTTTCTCTTACGATCGCTTTCTCCTTTCTACACTTGTTTACTATCTCGGATTCGCTCGCTCAGCGTGTCTCTTTCCTTTTTTCTCTCTCTCTCTCTAATACTTTCCCTTCCGCATTTGCTCTTATCTCACACACCAAGGCTTGCTCATCATTAACATTTTCCAATTCCAATTTTCCAACAGCGTTCCTCGCCACTTGTTCTCCGTTGACTTCTTATATTTTTTATTCTTCTTCGTGAAAACTCGTTCGATGCCATTCGTGGGAGACAATATACATAAATTCATGTATGCTATTTTCTGTAAGCGCGCGCGCGAAATCGTTCCACGATCAGTTCGTCTGGTACATGATAATGGAAGGGTAAAGGGTGGGGAAGGCTTAGTCTATAAGCATATTCCGTCGTTCTTCTTCCCACCAAAAGCACCAACCATTAAGATCTTGTAAGCGTGTACTGTCGTCGTCGTCGCCGTCGTCTTTGCTGGCACAGGGACAAAACTTTCTCGTGCACACTTCGCGTACGTGTGACATTCCTCCAAGCAATGACGGAGCGAGTGCAAGCAACCGGAATGTCTTTCCACCTCTCCACATGTCTCTGATGAAAATCAACATTTGCTTCCGTTTTTTTTCCTCTCCAGTTTTTCGAATACCATTTTCTCAATTTCTCCTGTAGTTAGCTCACATATGTACACCGACGTCACCTTACCGCAATACATCTGCTAATGCGTTTTCTCTTTCTCGCTTCGTCTTATTAATAAATTCGAGTGAGCAAATTTCGCCAACGATGGCGCAGTGCGGGAGGAAATATTGAAATAGCAACAACAACAAAAAATCTCGGGTTCTTAGTTATGCTTTTTTAACAGGACGGCGTGTAAACGAGACGGGGGGGACAATCGAAGATGATCGGATGAATGGGGCACGGGAAAGAAATTTTGGTCAAAATCATCGTGTCTGCGTGAGCGGCGAAGGTCAAGGTTTTATACTCACACTAAACCATACACACACACACAAAGGCACTCGTTGAGTGAGCATTCCGAAACGTTGCTTTCGTCATCGAAAGCATCGTCTTTTTCAGCGTCCTGGTCAAAGTCGTACTCGGCGAAAAGCCTCGTTGAGGATATACAAAACCATAAAAGTGTGGCCATCAAACGTTTTATAAACTTTTGTTCTAGTAAAATGCGTTTGGTTGCTGACTCAACTGTCATTTGTAAGAGAGTTCGTTGACATTGAAGTTTAACATGTTGACTGCATTTGTTAACAACCAGTGTTTAGAATTTTATATTATGCAAAGAGATTTATCATTTCTTCTTTGTTCATAAATTAAAAAGCTTTACCAAATTATTGCTCTGCCTGAAATGACTTTGATGCAGCAGATGTCGAAAGCGTTGTAATTAAATTTTAGCTTTTCAGACCTCATTATATCATGTTCTTTCATTAACGTAATTGAAACTGTTTCCTGCCAACCGCAGCAGCGTCATTCTTTGACCGGAAACGCCCACATTTAGCTAGCAAAGTACATCACTACATCCTTGCTTCCGAAATTCTGAATGTGTGTACGTGTGTCAACAACACCTTCCGCTGCTGCCTGTTTCGCTACAGCAATCTAAATCTAGAGTTTGTTCTTTTTCGTCTCTCGTGCAACATAGCGTGCGTGGGAAGAGTTCGGGATTTTAGCATAATTTCTTTTCCAACTGTACCACTTTTCTCGCCTCTCGCCCGTTAAGACCCTCGCTTGGGTTAACTACTCTCGAAGAGATCCTTAATCTGTTCCTCCCTCGTTTGACCAAACCGAGCGAATGAAATAAAAAAAGCAGCATCATGCGCGAGGAAGACAGAAAAAAAGGACATAAAACCCTTCGGAAAGCCATCTCGAAATATCTATCCCGTGCCATTGTCGTCGCCGGAATCCATCGGAATCTACTCATTTTCCTTCCCGGTGGTGTGACAAAATGGGGTCTTTCTCTTACGATCGCTTTCTCCTTTCTACACTTGTTTACTATCTCGGATTCGCTCGCTCAGCGTGTCTCTTTCCTTTTTTCTCTCTCTCTCTCTAATACTTTCCCTTCCGCATTTACTCTTATCTCACACACCGGGGCTTGCTCATCATTAACATTTTCCAATTCCAATTTTCCAACAGCGTTCCTCGCCACTTGTTCTCCGTTGACTTCTTATATTTTTTATTCTTCTTCGTGAAAACTCGTTCGATGCCATTCGTGGGAGACAATATACATAAATTCATGTATGCTATTTTCTGTAAGCGCGCGCGCGAAATCGTTCCACGATCAGTTCGTCTGGTACATGATAATGGAAGGGTAAAGGGTGGGGAAGGCTTAGTCTATAAGCATATTCCGTCGTTCTTCTTCCCACCAAAAGCACCA
>KZ062397.1:62517-146629 GCA_002091835.1 Anopheles maculatus
GTTAGATGAGGAGGGGGGGGGGGGGGGGGGGGGGGGGGGGGGGGGGGGGGGGGGGGGGAAACGGAAGGCAAACAGCCACCCAAATTTATACACCCACAGTACACCACCACCCAGCATCCTGGGGCACATATGAATGTGTGTAGCTGTTGTTGTTTGGTTCGTCCGTTGGTTCCCCATCGTCCTTTCGCCTACCTTCCCCATGGCTTAGCATCCCATCGTTGGCCACCAGCTGCCAACGTCGTTAGAAATATCAAACACCGTTCGGAGCACTTCATGTTACATACATGCACACCTCTCTGCTCGTGTACATATCCTATCTTCTTTTCGTCTCATCGTCAGCTAATCTTTCGTGCTCGCTCTCGCCTCTCTTCGGCTCGTTCTTGTCAACTTAAGCGCTGTGGGTGGTGGAATTTGGTGATGGGTGGACAAGCGGAAGATAGAGCGAAGGAGAGTGTTTGGATGATAAAAAAAAGTCCTCGTTTCGTACGACGAACATTTCGTTCTTTAGTGTGCTACATTAGCGATGGCAGGCGTAAAACGATGAGTGTGTTTTAATACAATGCAAGGAAAATTACATATTTGAATAAAAGCGACATACATATCAGTTTTTCGAAAGAACAGTTCAAATAGTGTTACCATTTACTAATTATATTTTCTATGCTGTAGCGCATTATTCACATAATTAAGCATGGAAATGAATGAGAATAGAATAAAATTAGCAAGAACCAGATAAAGTATAATGCTTTTTAAACATGTAATTTTATTCTAGCCGATCCTTTTCTTGTTTTTTTAAATGTGTTAATGAATAATTTTTATGTTTTCTTTTTCTAGCTTGCTATTGTTTTTGAAGCTTACATTTATTTTTTATATAAATAAGATAACAAAAACTTAGCAATACGGCCAGGCCGTTCTAATTGAATTAAAAAAAAATAACAAAAACTAATTGTTAGATTAGGAGGAATTGCATAGATTTTTTCTTCTTAGTTTCAATACTTGCACAAAGGAACTGTATGTAGTTTTTAAAGACATTCGTGTTTCGTCGTGGCTGGTTTGTGTTTGAAGGACTGTGTTTTCCATCATCTCTTGAAGTTTTCTTGAAGCTATCCGTGCAATTCAGATGGTATTTTCCCCGCCAAAATTTTCCCCAACTTTGAAGGCAAAGCAATGTCGTATGTCGGAAAAAAACAAACTCCCCAAAGAAGGGGAAATATGACACCGTTAAGAAAGAGGCTGCAAAAAATCGTGCTACCTTCTGCAAAGAAGATGAGAGCGAACATATTTTGTGTACAAGTGAGCATTAAAAAAACTCACACACACACACACACACACACACACACACACACACACACACACATATACCGAGAGAAAGTGCGAGAGAGTGAATCGGATGAGAACAGTGTTGGGGATACCAAAAAAAAGTGCCGCTTTACGAACAGGATAAACGTTTCGGGTGGGACATGGACATCGGAAAACATAAAACCACTACCACTGCTTTACGTTCGGTTAAATACTACCGTACGGGTGTTTCTTCCTTCAGCTTCTCTCCATGTCTGCATCTCTCTCCAGTATGCTTCACAGTATGCGCGATGTAATCATAATTACATAAACAATCTTGAGCTTATCATTGGTGTTTATTACGATCCGCAACGTATGTAGTGGTAGTGGTCCTGCGGCTTGCCCCATATGACATCGGTATTGGTAGAAACATTAGTATGGTCACACTACTGATACGAGCTGCATGTGTGAAGTAAATGAGCCCGGAATGAGCCGAAGAAAGCATGAGACCGGTGTGGGACGCTCGTGTGGGACGAAGGGGCGGGAAAAATGTTGATCATGTACACTGCTCACACTCGTTCAGTGGGCTGCATGTGTGTAGATTTTGCGCGAAATTTGATTTCGCAGAATATGAAAATCAGGCCACATGTACGATGCTGCGCCTTGTAATTGGTTGCCCGTAACGAACCGGTTCGTGTCGCCGAAGTATGAAAAATCGAAAGTCCTGGAAGATGGTTCCCGGAAATGAAAAAGGAAGTTCCGATGGGTGTGTATGTGTATGTGTTTGACGTTGTTTGTCACATATGGGAAAAATAAAATTTGAGAAATCTGTACGATCCTTCTAAGTAGTTATCTACATTACTATTTAACTGTTTTAATTGTTGGAAAGTTAAAACTTTGCACTTGAAAAGTATTTTAAATTAGGTTTTGAGATATTTCTTTTAATTTCACTTTGAATATTCTTCATTTGTTGAGTATTTTAGTGTTATTGTGTTTGATGTTTAATTGCAATATTGATTTATAAGAACAAAGCGAAAAAGTTTTGTATTGCGTGTTTATTAACAAAACTTCGAGAAAAGATCAATATTCAAAAAAAAAGAGAAAGAACCACCCTCGGAAAACATAACTTTCTTGCAAATTGTTTTCCCTTCGCTGTTCAAATTCAATCAATAATTTTTCCATTTCTTTCCATGGTAGTTGTAATTGCTGCCTGCCGAGACAATGTTGCTCTGGCTACGTGTATTTCATATATATATGTATATACATTTCAGCATCAGAAACAACAACAACGAAAACCACTCTAACGTTTCGCGTTCGTGTGTGCTTTCACATTTTTTATCCCTGCTCTCCCTACCTCGCAACAGCCTCAACCAATACAAATCATCATCGTACCGTACCCATCTACCCATACAAATCATCATCGTATTTTTCATCTTCGATTCCTTCCCAATCGCCCTTCCCCACCATCGCGCGTACCTCCGGAAGCAAGCCGGCGCTCTACAGCATCCGGTGGAAAACGTAGTGAGATTTTTTCTTGTATTAGTCACCCTCTCTACGGCGCTTTTTTTTTCATTATGTTGCGCGAACGGACGAAAAAAAAACCTGCCAACTTTTTTCTTCCACCCCAACCAGAGCTGTTCAAACTGGTCGCCGTAATTTATTGCATATATAATGCGAATGTGCAAGTGTGTGAGTGAGTCGGTGAACAATCTCCCTGGCAGGCGTCTTGGACGCGTGTGAGGGAGTGTAGTAAGATCTGCGAAAAGGAGTTTCCAGCCTTCGAGACGAAGAAAAAAGCTGTGCCGAAGCACAGCTGAAAAAATAGGAACCTTAAAATAAGACAAGGGCAACGCAAGATGTTGGCAAAATGGAAGAATTTAATGGGGTGAGCCGTTAGCTGCCGGGGGGGGAGTGGGGGTTGAGAAAATGAATCGCCAACGGAAGCTTAGAGAGTGGCGCGGTATCTTAGAAGCAGCAGAAGTAAGACAGCAAATATGGCAAACACTAAAAGAGAAGCTGACAGCCTAGTAAGCAAGCAGGCAGACGAGAGGACAGAAAAAAGATGCAACCGTTGAAGGGCTCGGAAATGTAAAAAAAAAATACAGTGTACGGTAAAAATCGATATCACGAGCAGCCGACGAGGGTTAAAAAAATCGCACCTCTACCAGGGAGCTTGAAGCGAAACGGGCAGATCGGAGTAAACTCGTGAGAACAACAGAGAACGATGCAAGGAAATATATTTTTTCGCATCGCATGAATGTGTGCGAGAGTGAGGTGAGTTTCGAGAAAAACAAATGTGTGCAATGTACTGGTAGTAGTTGGAGAGAGAAAAATGCGCGTTTGAAATTTAGAGATAGTCAAAAATTAAATTAGTGAAAAAGGGGAAGAAGGGAATTAAAAACAAAATTTTAACAAGATTTAAGTAAGTATGCAGACCATGCATGTGTCGGTGTTGTCAAAGAATTCAGAAATGGTAGACAAAGACTCTCAAAATTATAGAGTTGAATTAATTGTTTTCAAATCTATAATTACAATAAAGTATAAATAACTGATAAGATACATTTTAAAGATCAACTAAGTTATAAAGATTTGTTGATAAAAACACATTTTTAATGGCCGTTGATGTTAATTTGGCATTTTCAAAATCATGAAACCTAATAAACTAGCAATAAGAGCCAGACCTTCACGAATGAACTAAACTGAACTAAATCTCATTGGCACTAAAGTGGCATAGGTATCCACTTTTTGTACAAATCTCTGCATTTCTTGTGCAAAAATAAAACACCATAATACAAAGCAAAGCATTCACAAACGGTCGTCTTACGCGTATCGTAAAAATTTACAATACTCCAAACGCACAGTAAGGACAGCGACAAGAGTTGGCCGAACGATCAGCGAAAGGCAGAAAACAGGGAGATACAAGGATGATAAGAACAGCTACCTACCCTGTCCGAACAGCTACCTGTCTTTCTGGAGACTAGCGCTGTACGGCAGCTTCCTCTCGGAAAAACCGGAAGGTGGAAACCGAAATGGATGAATGAAATTGCGTTGGTCAGGATGGTTGTTGGCGATTCGATGTTTGGCGAAGCTTGTTTTCAGTTCGACCGTTTTGCCGCTATCGCATCCCAGACGTTTTCGAGAACGTACCGATACAGTGAGAGAAAGAGTATAAGATGGAGAGGGTCTCACTTTGACAATGCTCTAAGGACATTCACCGGCTGTCGTCGAACTGGTCCAGCGGAATGTTGTAAGCATGGTTTTCTAGTTGGTGGTGAAGGCATCTGAACGGCTCGCTGAATATTTCTTTAAATATTCGGACATTGCGACTGACTTAGTTGAAATGGGATTCCAAAACATTTATTAGATGAATGGCAGATAATTAACTGTTATTATTTTAGATAGGTTTTTTTGTAGTAAAATTGTGTTCCCTAGCTTTACAAGCAAGGCCACACCATTTTGAATAAACATAATGTTTTCTTTTTAATAAAAATTGTTATCACATTTTTAAGAAGGAAACCCCAATAAAACCAATTCCGCCTTGTATAATTTACACTTCACACTTCTTAGTCTTTGCTTTCCACGAGCACCTAATTGCTTCGCTGCAAGTATCACATGTACGCGCCTTGCTTCAACCCCGCTTGTTCCATACGATCTGGGCAAAGGACACTATCGGTGAACAAAACTGTACGATTGTAGCAATAAAGATAACAAACACGCAAACTTCATGTTCCAGGAGAAAGCGTGTAATGTTGGCCTGTTTTGTTTTGCTGTTGCTTGCAGGCACGCACCCTGCTCCTTTACCACCTTTTGACCGCTTTTCCCTTTCTGAAGCGATTTTAACCGCACTTTTTGTTTCTGCTTTTGTCCTTTTCTTCCTGCCCTTATTCGTTAGTTTTCCTTTAACTTTTCCTTCGACGCGTGACTGATGTTTTCTTTTTTTTACTTTCGACTAACACTCAGTATGGTTTGACCATTTCGGGTGGGGGGAAATGTTTTTATTCTCACACTCGTCAACCAGCCGAACGCACAGCAATAGACAAAACGTTCATTTCCTTTGAGTTTTCAACGTACCACCGCTTGAAGAGGCGGGAAAATCGGACCAAACCTAGAAGCGATTTTCCGTGTTGTTGTTTTGGTTGTCGGCTCGGTCGTGTCAGTGCTTACGCTGACTTCCCTTCCCGGGAAACAGGGCCGAAAATAAAAACCACGTGACAAGCACGACCGGACAGATAAACATCGAACCGTGCGAGAGTCTCATTGCCGTGGAAGTGACTGGAGGAGTGTCTTGGTCTGCTGGCGACGATGATGGTAGCCGATGACCACTCGCACGAATTCGAGGGGGTTTGCCAAGGGTTTTGTTTGGGTTGGATGAGACTAGATACTGTTTGGATGTTGTTGTTTTTTTTTTACTTTGTGTTGAGAATGTCGACCCTGACGTGATACTTGTCTTTCAGTCTTTCCGGGGGTGTTTCCAAACTTTTTTCCACTATTTTTTGTTAGGCGCGTTGCGTAGAAAGACAGCGAAAATTTTGTGGTTTTCGGCGAGCTTCAGCTGAAGTGTCTATGTCCGGCCAAGATGTGCATATGCCTGTTGAAGTACGGCGGGTTATTTGTGATTGTCATTGGAGAACGTGTGTTAGAAGAGCTTTGGTTAGTAGAACTTATCGGCGCTTTTAAAGATATGACATTAAACATTTTTGCTGAGCGAACAACAAATCCAGTTTCACTAATGACATGTTTTGGTTAGCTTATCAAAACCTCTATTTTCTTTTTTTACTAAAATTATTTTACTATAAAAAAATGAAAATGACGATTCCCTTGGCATGTGCGAACCTCGTTCGGTAAATTCATTTCCCGTGCATCTTTTGCAAGTAACGATTAACACTTCTCCAAATCATAAAAAGTCAATCGTATAAAACACACATTACACAATTGTCGCCCATTGTTCTTTTGTCATACACTACTTTAGAACATGGTGTTGACCAGTGAGGACACGTGCCTTCATACCCTACACCAAACAGAACCGCCTGTTTCGGAACCGTAACGAAGCCGTTACGCATGCATAAATATGATTCTAATTAAAATAATATTTCAACCCTTTCAACATGAACATGCCGGTAGACCAAAGCCGTTTGTTGATCAACCCCTCGGGCAATATGCTCATTTGTCCAGCGCCCCGAGCTAAAAAGGCAAATAATCTCACAAACATACCTTCTAGCTCACAGTAGCTGGGAAAGGATAGTATACAGCCCGGCAGACTGACGGAGTCAACCAGTCTGCTTGGTTTCTTCACCTTCACCTCCATTCCATTTTTTCTACGGGAATGAGAAAATCTTGCAAACACTAATCGTGATCCTTTTACTTGTTGGCACTTGCATCTCCGAACGCAACCCTTTTATTTGTAGTGAAGGAATGGAATGGAAGGAAATTACATCCAATTAATATTCTCCCTCAGAATCACAGACCCTTCATCAGGGTTAATGCAAAGCAGTTGCATGATTACCGTGGCCCGGGTGATTATGATTTCCGTTTCTTTGTGCTCATCGCGAAGAAAAAGGGTTATTGATTAAGACCAAGATACAGCCACCATTGGAAAGGTTAACAAGGGTAGTGGTTGTATCGTGAAGACAATTAAGTACTACCGCACCGAAATGGTATGGGAGAAGACCATGAATAAATTATAGGAATCCTACACTTTATCCTCACTTCATGGTTTTCAAATGGAACACCCGATTAGAGAATTTGAGGAATCTGTGATTTGATTTGCAAATCTGTTTAAACGTTCGTCCTTTTTTTGCAATGACACATATTTGACACAAACGGAACCAGATGGGATGGTGTGAGCTTTATGTTTGGTTATTTTTCTTCTTTAGTTTTTTTGAAAACGGCTTTCTAGCAAATTTTTAATTTGTGCATGTTCGGTTGGAGCCGTCCTTTAGATCCTTGAAAGTGTCTTACGTAAAGTACGTAAATACTAAACTAGACTAATAAGAAGCAGAAGAAAAAATGGTTGCAAAATCATTATCGTTAGTTGGTACAAATTTTAGTTGCAAATCTATGTGGTATTATTGTATATTGGCAGGCTGCTATACAACTATGTGAAGGTCGTTATATTTTTGTACAATTAGGTCATCTACACAACATTGTTATTCGCAATGGATATTAGTAAAATAGGATTATTTTTCATAGCCACGGATGCTAAAAAATGAATACAGAGCTGCATCCAATTTCTAGTAAGTCTTTTTCAGTAATAGTCTGCTTGATAAGTTGATGCAAATATTCGAAACAAAACAAAGTCGGTTCAATTCATCAGAAAACTATGTTCAGCTTTACAACGAAATTGGAAAGAAGTGTAAAAGAAATGCCATTTACGCTCGGTTTAATTGTGTTGGACTCCATGTACCATTTTCATCAAAGTGCAATTCTAGAATCCAAGTTAGAAACCTTTACGCATATTTGCTTCAATTCCTTTTGCTACAAATATTCGGAACAATTTTCAAAGAATTTTAGAGAACTGCGTTTAAAGGATAAAAATACTGTTTTTTAAATTCTATCGTTCGCGCAACCGATTTTTTTAGATTGGTTGTTGGACTTTTCATTCTTTATTTCATGTATTTTAATAACGATTATCCGACTTGAAATACCTGACTATATTAAGTCAATAAACTTTTTCTTCTATTTATTTGTTTGGCTCTACAACCTCAAGATACTTAGTTTTACCCTTAGCTGGATATTCAGTCGATCGTTCGGGGAGAAGATCTGGGCGGGATTTGATATCCGACCCTACCGTGTGAAGGCAGGCACCGTTTCACATCTGCCACCAGACCATCGCAAGTTTCTTGTAGTAATCTGCAAGAAATATACGAAACAACATGCATAAAGATGCATGAGGTTTTTGATTGTAATTGCATTAAAACAATTTGTTATTCACAATGCTGTCGATAAAGTTTTAAACGAAACCTTTTTATTCCGCCCATCTTGCAACGAAACCGTATCCTCACAGGAAAGATAATTTATTACATTTTATTTGTTTTATTTTAACGTCTATTTCACACACTCACACTGTGTATGCTTGATGCCCGTGGCTTTCTGGCAAACAGTAGAATCTATTTACCAAGCCGTCGTCAAAGTTGGCTCATGCGCCTGTTTTCTTTTACTCTGCAATAATCTATACGGTATTGTTCATCGCTTACCAAACACGATGGGCAGCACACATTGCATTGTACCCTGCTCCTGGTTTCTTGTCCCTTCCTACAGATATCAATCGTTTCATTACTGCATTTTGCAATCGCTACCCAAAAACCCCATCAGTTTCTTTGTCTTGGCACGCGCTTGATGCTTTCCATCATATTGCCACCACTGCCAGGACTGTGCTTGTCTACATGGTATAAAATGTTGGTTTGGGACTTGGTTTTTTTTTTGCTGCTAGTGCTAGTGTACGCCAAACCAACCAACCAACCGCCTGTCTGAAAAGGAAATCTAATCCACTCCCTCATGCATTCATACGTGAAAGTGCATAATAAGCTTTTCCTTGACACCAATGCGGCACCACGTCTCGGTTCCTCTGCTACGTTCACCATCTTTCGCCCTATGCTGGAGGTCAATGTTTATGCAGGAAATAATGCAGGATTATTATTACCTTTATTATTACACGTATCGCGTGCGTTCGAACTTCGTTTCGGGATATGCAACGGGGAAGGCGGAACTGTTACTTATGGCCTCGATTGATCCCTGTAAACAGGAGGTTCATTTTTCAGACAGATACTGGCCCGATGCACTTGCGAGCGATGCACCGCGGCTGTTGCAGCAATGCATCAAGCACTCTTTCTTTATGACGAGTAATTTACTTTCTAAACACCAACAGGCCCGTTGTGCAGTGCAGTGAACGCAAGGGAAAGGTGCATTTGTTTTCGATGTTGCATCATAATTCCCTCGTCCCTCTGTCCCCGTCCTTCCAAACGCGCTTCCCACATTCGCAAATGATAGAAATCGATACGTTTTTTGATAGAAATCTAAATGAACTGCATACATTGGATGCATTTGCTTTGCGCCACCAACGAGCATGCAGTGGATGATGATGGCCCAGTACAATGATGTGTGCTAAATTCGTTCGTTTATTATTGTGTAGCTTCTTGCCAGGATTTTTGGGCTTCCTTCGCCTCGCAAACATATTTGCGCTCGCGGGTGCACTGCACTGGCATAAAAAAGGAAGAAATCACCTTCCTGCGCCGAAGAAGCATTGCATAAATTGACGTTATTTATGTCAGTCATTTTTATTCCACCGCATCAGGACTCGCTGCGCTGTGCAGCCAAATGTACACTAAGTTGTTTCGCTAGATGCAGTTTTTAGACGGTACAGGATGCATACATTTTCTTGGCATTTTCTTCTAATAAGTTTTTGCCCGATTTGGTTGTATTGGACTGTAGAGTGTTTTTGTTTTAAACAGTATTTGCTTCGCTGAGAATGATGGACCATATTGTGCGATGGCTAACAATGTTTTGAACACCTTTGAATACCTTTAGTGTTGGTGTTAATTCATATGATGTTCGTATCCCACTGCTTCAGGCTATTGACGACTACAGTCAGTGTAGCAAAATATAATTACAGTTCAAGTAACTTTTTGAAACAGTTTTTAGAACTTGTACGTATAGTAATCAGTTACTAAATAATCATTAATTTATCTCCACATGTTCAAGCAATGTACATTTCCGTCGTTTGGTCCTAGGTTATCGGACTTAATTATTAATAAAAACATATACTTATTTACCTTTCATAATCAATTTATGCCTTTGTTTTATTTCTATACATTGCTGATCTTCTGTTCTTTACGGAACTGTACACCAATTGCCGAATAGACACACGTGTGCACGGTGCGTCGCGTAAATCCAATTAAAAATTATTTATGGATTATGAGCTGCCATAAAAATAGGTCATAAAACCGATCTCATTCTCCTCCGTTTCCGACTGCTCGCTGTCAAAACCTGTATATAATACCCGGGTAGAATAGTAGCAGAAAATGAGACGAAAGAAATTTCGCCCAAAATGGCGCCCTCTGCGGAAGCGATAAAAAACAATCAAGACATGCTGCACATTGTGCGCGCGTACTCCAATTAGGCGCAATTTTTCCGTTGATGCTAGCATATTGCAGCTTCCTTCAAGGGAGACTGTCCGCAGGGACTGTGACCCCAAAGTCGACCCGTTCCGAAGATCTTTTCCGCTGATAATGCACACTGCCACAGGACCATCAATGATGGCGGCAGTATGTTCGGAAGAAATTTCAACGAAGATTTCACTCCCGGTAACGAACTTTTATCAATTGATGGTTTCGATACTGCACGGCGGAAGGCCCACATGAAATCAGACTAGCTGGTCATAGTTATAGGATTGCCGTCGACCGTACCGTTTCTCGATGCTGCTCAATAATAATGCCGTAATAATATTGATAAAATGAACTGAAAAAGTTTCATACGAATCATTTTCATTTGGGAAGATGTAATGAGATTTTTATTTTTCTTGTTCCGAACTGGCGCTGCTTTGTGACGCTGAGTCTGGAAAATGTACGTTTCTCTTTTTAAATCAATCACGAAACAAGCATAAATACACAAATCCTGTTATGCAATAAATATACGTAGAAGTTGTGATATGTTCTGTCCTTTTTGATGATTTTTTGCAACTGCAAAAAATCCTTCTGCATCCTTTGGTTTCATTGTATCTACATGTGCAAAGCAGGGGAAACCATGCGTGTATGGTTGAGTGAGTTTGAATGCAGAAATTCGGAATATTATGAGAGTTTGACGAACTGTGTTTTCAGATTTTCTACCGAACATTTGCATTTCTGTTACAGTGATTGAAAGAGTTTTTTTAAGCCAAGGTTGGCAACATTGTGAGCTATTCAAATGTCAGATAAAATCTGCTCGTTGAATACATGCATAATTGGTATCCCGCTAATCCATTAACAGCCATCAACTGCACATTGGGGGTTTCACTGGGGATCCTTCGGTTTCGAAATTATAGTTATTTTTTTGCGGATACATATTTTACAATATATTTAATTATGTTGCGTAGAATATTACAGATATAACCCATTTAGTTGATATTGCTACTAATTCAATCCATCAGTTAAGGACAGCGGTAAATAGGAAGACAAAAAACAATTGTTGAATTTGTTGTACAAACATTTACTTCCAATAAAATATTTGTATGTAGAAGCTTATGTTAAGTATTGATTAGATTTAAAAACGCTGGAAATATGAATTATTTTTTACTTCTTTGGATGTACCCTTCAAGATATTGACCTGCCATTACTAGCTTCTTTGGCTTATTTTACTCGTAACTGAACAATCAGTCCTTCGTACGAGGACTCGCAATATGAATCTAGGGAGCATTAATTTATTTATTCTTACATTCACCCTCAGTCATCGATCGCACTTTTCCAATACGTTCAGCGACATCGTCAACTTATCGGTTGCATTGCACTATACGTTGCTGCAGAACGGATTACATTATCCTGAGATTACACATTACATTTGGCGGCTGTGGCCAAACAATTCGGCTCTAATTTTGCGCATTCTAATCAACGAGTTTCATCCCAAATTTGATTACCCTTTATATATTTATGAGCCATACGACTGAACCATCTCGCATCATTGGGCGCAACAACAAACCGACCACGTTCGGTCTGTTGGGAGAAACAGCCCTTACGGTTCTCGCATTGATTCGAATGATCGAGGATGCTTTAGACGTGCAGTGAGGGATTTTAAGAATATTAGTGGAAATCATAGCCCTTTAGATGTTGCTTAGAAAACTAATAATCATGCATGAATATGAGGGAATGTTCTAACAAATTGTACTCGTACTTTATCGGTGTATTGATGATTAGGTTGAAAATTGGACAATGAAAGGTAAACTTGAAACTAGAAAGGATGATGAAATTAATTCAACATCATCTCGAATTATTCAGAAACAAGCAGGTGATTTAATGATCTTCCTGGGTATAAAGACAATGGCGATGTCAACACTGCTACAAAATCTCATTCAGACGGCTCTCACGTACGTGTACCTGTGAGATATTGAATTCAAGAAGGATATCGAACGAAATTTTCCCTGATTTTTAGAAGATTTTTTCAGGGCCATTCTGTCTTTTTAACAAAGCCAGAAAAAATTAAATTTGCAGAAGAAAATAGGGAAAATTTCATTTCGAAAAGGTTGTTCATTAGACATTCACATTAATATTTAAAACATTAGTTTTAATATAATTCATCAGTTTTCAATTTGTATTACTTCAAATAAAAGTTTTGTTTTTTAAAATTGTTATATGAAAATCTATATCTCGGTTTTTTCTTACAGCACACTTTTGCAACATTTGTAAGATAAAACATTCTTTTTTTTATTCAATTGGAACGGCCTGGCCGTATTGCTATAAAACATTCTTCTTAATAACTAAACAAAATCTTGAAGGAATGTATGAATTTTGTTTAGTTTTACTTTGATTTTTGTTTCCAAAAGATGTAATCTAATTGACATGTTGGTTTTGTTTAATTGCAGGTAATTATCCCATTTTTACATCGTTTCCTCGTCGATTGCAACATGCTGATAATTAAATCGTAAGTTATGCCATTTCAAAAAACAACACCACGTATATAATTTCATGTAGTTTGTACGCGATATGACTCATAAGCAATAAACAGTGCTTCTCAAAAACAATTGACCAATTGCGAAACGATTTGTTATTTCAACAAGACGTAACATTGTCGGCGCCAGAATCCCTTCACTTGGCCCGCTAGCAATGCTTTCGAATTAAATGACAATTACGAGACTCAATCGAGGGTGAAAATTGTCATCTCGAACAAAGGGCATTATGGGCACCACCAAATCCACTACCACCGGATGTGCAACGATTTTCCGCTATCTGAACTCGAGCTCTCGAGATTTTGGGTTTCGATGGTACGTGTTCGCGGGAACTTCGATCCGATGTCTTCGTTCACAAAATACACAAGTCACTACAATCGTCGAGACGTTCGCATTTCCTATCGGGATGAGCTTCTTTCCTACAAATACCATAAAATCGATGACTTTGTAGAATTCGAAGGGAATATACAAAACACAAACGTCAAAACACCGACGCGCAGTAAGAAACAATGAAATAGTGCGTTAAAGTAAGATGTCTGGGTGGTTCCCGGGGGGGCAAAGAAAATGTTGGGAACAGTATGAGCGATAAAATAATACGTAAAGTCGTATATTAACGTTCATTGAATGGAAAATCTTTCCCAAGAAATCTCAACCTAGAAAGAAGGATTTGTTTACATTTCATCCATCATTGAGCTCCAAAAGAAGGATAATGAGGCCATCCAGGAAAGCTGGTGAGAGGGAAGTAATCTCCGATTTTGTGTGCTGAGGATGGTTTTAATTGTTGTTGATGCTCCCATATCTGCACCGTAATGCTAGCAATAAGCGATTACGGCTTGTGTTTTCCTTGGACGTCAGTCATCGCGTCCACGACAGCTCTCTGTCATTGTTTGCGGTACGAAAATAAGAAATGCTTATGATACAATACCCACCGCCGACAGCATCAGACACCAGACAATGAGACATCTTATCGATGGATTAAATGCGCGATAGTTGCAGTCCCTTGCTAGGTTTCCAGATTAGGCGATGAAAAGAAAATGCTGCCAGACGCGTATTTTCCTCAATAAATTGGCGGATGTTTTCTTTCCTTTGCACGAAACAATAAACCACTCGGAACATGGGCTAAGAATCCTTGTGTTGCTATATGAAATGGCATCTGGTTTATCTCAGTGCTGTATAAATTAACAGTTGCAGAAAAATAGATTTCTTATCAAAAAAATATTTAGAATTGTGTAAGATCAAAGTAAAAATACCGGCTGTAATGTTTGATTTTTTAATAAACATTTCATTTTTACAACTGAAAACCGATTTGTGAAAACAATGAAACATTCGCAACTCTCTTTTTCTCTCGCCAATGAAACGTTCCCCACATTTTCCCAGCCATTAACCGACCCGGCAGCAGCACATGTATGGGCGTATGCAAAGTAGATTTTCCCACCATCCTTCTCTTCCGCTCTCGCGGCAAGACATTTCACAGGCCCCTTTGTCGTTGCTTCCTTTCGCAGCTGGAGCTCGTTAGTAGAACCGAATTGTGAGATGAGAAACGCCGAACGCCGATTGCAGAGAAAAGGGATACCAAAAAAAAAAGGGAACGAAACTTCTCTTTGCAGCCGGAAGCGAGAAGGTAGCAGAGGCATTGTGTATTGCAAAACCAACAAAAAAATAGCGCAACCACACATAAAATGAGTAAAAGGACGACACACACCGAGTACTGAGAGTGTAACGACACTTTGGGAAGCAAACCGATTTCCAATCGAATCGAAAAAAAGACACTGAAACAGACACATACACAAACGAATGTCAAGAGCATGGTAGGATAAGTAGTCACTGGAGGCAGGAGCTAGGGTCGTCCTTATTACCTCCTCACGAGGCAAGATCATCCCCATCGCTTTCCCTTCCAACCGAGGGAAAGCGGAGACGTTCTATCGACTTTTTCTCCCTTGACTGTTCCGTTCGGTCCCGATTATCGATGGATCTTTATGTATTTTCATTAAAATACAATATATGCTAACATGACGTGCACTCGGTTCCGCTCGTTCGTTCGTTTCGTTGTTTCAGTTGAACGCGCACGAACTTATCGTATGTTCCGCTGTTGGACGGGATGAAATGTGCCAGATAGCGAAACTGGGAAGTAGACAAACTATTAGGTTAGGACCGATAGGGGAAAAGCAGCGCGATCTCATTCACAGTGTTACTTTTATTTCAAATTGTATTTTTTTTGTAGTTCGGTCTGTTTTTGGAATTTTTCTTTAAAATCAATAATGAACAACAAATATGCTATAACGTTTTTGCTAAACTTGCTAATCTCATATAAATATAGTCGAGCGAAGACCTTATAAAATCAACGTCACAGCCAGCGAAAATGAAGCAGCGTAGAATTTTATTCTACGACGATAATTTTCCTGCTGGAAGCAAGGAGAACCGAAAAAAAAACATTAAACCTGAGAGCGAATAAGCGTTGTGGAAGGATGCCATCTTGGGTTTTCCATCTCAAAGACTCCACAGGAGTCATCCAACTCTCGGGACGGTGCCTGCTTAGTTTCCTTGGTATTTCATTTTCATTCACTCCCTTCCCTTGCGAGCCACCAAGCCACCAGCGGTCTGTTGCTACTGCTGCCGCCGGTTTTTCATTCTTTCTTCATTTGCGTATTTTTTGCCTTTTCGATGTGTCCCTTCATTTCCATCTAGCTCAGACCGACCGGTTCGGGAAGCGTTTCCGATCGAAACCCCAAATTCTTCGCGAAGTTCGCTGCGGAAGAGGGTGCTGGACCGGTGGCGAATGGCGCAACAACGGTGAGACTGTGCACAGACACATACATGTGTCCCTTTATGTGTGGTTCGTGTGTTGGAGGATATGTAAATGTTGCACACCATCACACCATGCTGCATGTGTGCTGTTCATTGCGGAGCGTTTGTTATGTATGTATGTGCGTGGGGAAAGTTATTTGCGTTTTAAATTGCGCTTTCTTTCTCTTATCGGGAACAACCGAGATGATAGGACATTTCTTTTTTTTTTTAGTTTCTCCCTTGTCTCTCGCCATACACGATCCCTTAGAATTCCCCTTTCGTGACGAGAAGGGCATGGGAAGAAATTTCGTTCGACTGTTGCTGCTGCTAGTGTTACTGTATTCTCTTAATTCCTCACGTTTTTCAATGGGAGAATTTTTTGTGTTTCTTCACATTTAAAAGAGCACGTTTGTTCTTATCTCTTTTATGTCAAGAGATGGGATTTGTACTCGTTGTTTCATGTAAAAATTCATTTTAAATCCTTGAAATGTGTGTTCTTTAAAATATTTATCATACGTTTTGTTTAAATCAAATGTTAGAGCAATTAAACTAGCTCTATTAGGCTATGGATTTAACTCCAACATTACAAGAATCGTGTTTATACAACGATTCCCTAAGAATGCTCTTTTATTTACAATTGTTAATGTAACTACCCCTTGTTCAGTTGGTCTGGTGACCTCTTTCTCACTCAACGCCCTTCTTGCTCCCATTCTATCTCATGAACCAGCAGCAACCAGCAAGGATTAATGTGGATATCGGAGAAAGTGACGATTGGAAAAGATGCAAATGGCAAAAGAAGTAGGAAAAGCACATGCGGCAAAAAGGAAGAAAATAACACCTCGCACGAAGTAAATTTTGCAAACGAATCGCGCACATACAAATAAGCGCGTATATGTGACGCGAAATCTAATATATTGTACTCTCGCCGATGTAAAGAAGGTTGCGAATAAATTTGCATACGTAGAGAATAAATATCGAGCAAGCGCTTCTTGGGAAGATATGTACTTTTGGCACAGGCGGTGCCACTTCCATCTCCTGTGCCTGAGTTTCCTTGCTCCGAAAGATGTTCCCAGCGTGAGCCGGGCGAATGTCGCCCCTTGATAGGTTAGTAGATGAGCGGGCAAGTCAAAGAAAAAAGAAAGGCACTAAGTGTACCTTCTTCCACTGTTGCTGGAACAACAGTCGTACGTTATATTTATCATCTCAACTCGCACACCAAACACATGCGATAAGAACGAGCATAGTACATGGGTACACGCAGTCCTACTCCTTCCAGTGGAATCATGTTTTGTTCAATGCTCATTGCAAAATTTCTTTCACTCACAGGAAACGTAAGGAACCGTCAGGAATGGAAGGGCTCGGAAGTGTAGAAATGAACAAAAAAAAAAATAACAAAAAGAATCTACTCAACTGATATTTCGGTTTATTTTTTGAGTTGACACACCCTTTCTGTGTGGATCAAACTGGGACAAGAAGAACATCCAATGCACCATGATTAATGTTTGTATGGAAATTATTTTCAGCGTGTGCTCGGTTGTTTGGTTCATTAATCTTTTAATTTTTTATTGAAATTCTTTTGAATAATATTTCTAGTGGTAAAAAATAAATTCATTTAATAAATCTCACAATATTACATAGCAACTATGAAATGATTTAAAGTTGCTTTAATTTTTGCAACAACAAAAACTCAACACATCTGAAGGCATGAGCACCGTACAAAACTCTGCCTGATTCCACTGAGCGTTACACAATTTACGGATTCCATTAGTCTGCACTAATTCCAAAATAAATTGCATTCCCATCCTTCCCATATCTAGCAGGACAATCCATTCTCGATCCGTCTTGCCAAAGATATTAAAAACCATCGCTCCAGACCCGATTCTTAGAAACTATAATGCCGTGGTGTGTTCCGCTTCTTACATCAGCTCGACCCATTACGGAGCGGTATGAAATTACAATTAAGATTAACTTCCTGCTCCATTCGCTCAGGCACAGGCCGAAACTGTCCTGGTGGAACCTGCCTGCGGTCTAGATACGGTGGATAAATGATTTTTCCGTTTCTTTTGTCTCGTTCGAGAAGATGCTTTTATGTAGCTGACCGTGTGTGACGACAGCCGTACACACGGAGCATAAAGCGCACAAAACAATGACATAAAACCCGTAAAAAAACAGCCCGCAATGAGACGCGGCATAAAAATATGTGTCTTCTTCGGAGAACAACCTAATCACAATCTTCCTTCTGTGTTGTGGCGAAGCTTGCCTACCCTGTCCATTAGTTTCTTATCATCCCCTTAACACGAGCACATAATTCGTTTTGGCAATATCCACTAATAAACGTATCTCATCCCGTTCGTGGGTTTCCCACTTCGGATATTGGACCTACAAGCGTATGTTTTGTACACAAACACACCATTACCGAAAGGACTTTCTCTCCGTGGGTGGACATACGTGTGGGTGTGTGTAAGGATATAAATTTTCATATCATATTCTCACAAGGTGACTCGTGATTCTACTCTCCTTTGAGTAGAAGGCTGTAAAAGCCTCTAAACGCATCAACAGCATTATTGAAATCAGGCCCTAAACCATCCAATTTAAATTATGAAATTGTATGGACTAATGTGTGTTATTTCTTTAAACAAACATTTTATATATATTAGTAAGATATACAATGTGAAGAACTATACAAAACATTATTTGCAAAGAAAGAGACAGCAAAATGAATCAAGCAAAGATTGTGATGTGTATAAAAACAATAACACCACACCACACATACCATCAATTTGAGTTGCTCCCCTGTCGAAAAACTGCCGATTTCTCTATGAAATATAAGACAGTGCGTGCAATATCCATTATGTTCTGCGCTTCTTTTTACGTCCTTCACTTTCCACCTCAAATTTGGAGAATGGTACGAGTTTTACTCGTAGGGTAAAAATAAAAGTGATAAAAAATTGCATGTTTGCCCTACACTGACTTAATTTACAATTACTCCTTGATTTTTATTTTAGCTACGGAGTCTTCGCAAAATAACGTATATGACAGGGTTAATGATTTCAACAAAAATGTTTTGGGTGATTTAAAAAATTTTGAAGAAATTTTATATAAAGCGTTTATTACAAATACCTTCTCACATACTACAACTTTATGGATAATTAAATCAGAAAGCTCACTTCTGATCTCAGGCGCTTCCTATCACAAAATGAATTCAATCGTATGTATTCATCGATAATCATTATCTATAATTTAAATTAGATACAATAGAAAACATCCATTAAATTTGTTTGTATTGATTTGCAAAACCGATTTTTTATGTTTTATGCTATCCTAATCCGAAACCACCGAACCAATATATGCCGTGTATGGTTATTTGCCTGCTGGCGATTTTTTATTATTAACATCAATTCTCTGGCATAGCATCCTTTCGTCCTGGCTACAATGTTCGCAAACGGTCTACAATGTGACATAAGAATTTCCATTAGAGCGCACCATGTATGAAAATTTGATTCAAACACCTCACCGCTCAACCATCCCGTCCCTGCCCGACGCTCATGAAAACGATGTTATTTTCTTTTTCACAAAAAAAAAAATCTACCATCCGCCTGCAGAACAACACACACACACACATATAAACACACACGATTCTTGGATTTGGCCACATACAGCCACATGCACACATATCGTAACAACGGCACGGTGCAATACGATCCAAGCCATCCATCAAGCGCTGTCCGTCGTTCGGGTCGTTCGAGTCCTCCACGGTGGCCAAAGTATACACAATTTCTTAATTGTGTTATTTCAAACAAAGAAGGCGAAAGAAAGGATAAACATTCACCCAACCGATCTGGCCTCCCTGCTTGCCGGTGGATGCTTTCTCCGAAGTCGCTTGCTCCTTTTTTCTCTATACACACACACACACGCTCAAGCATATACGCTTAGTTTAGCTCGTACGGTACGACAGCATGGAAGAAAAGGTGGAGCTGGGAAAAATGAAAAATACTTTTTTCTTCTCCGACATTTTCTTTTCCTCGTTCCCCCTTTTCCTCGCTCGTCCTTCAGCGCTGGTGCAAGAGGGGAACGATGCGGGCGGGGAACATTAGACTCCCAAGCGTCCCATATGTAGGAACACCACAGGCTAGCTCCAACCAAGTTCAGCATGCTGATCAACATGGTTGCAGGCGATGAAAGAACAGTAGCACCACCACAGTGGTGGCAGTGGTGGTAAATGAATGTGTTTGCGCTTTCGTAGGAGTGAAAAAAACCTTGAGCATCTCGCCGTATGATAAGCAGCAACAGCACTACTTAGAGACCAACAGCATCTTTTTCTATTGGCCAGGGAAAAGGACGTTTACTAAAAAATATGAGCGTACAGTGACACGAAAAAAAAACATCGTCCTTTTCTCACTCATACTCACATGCATGAAAACGGTGGCTAGCCACCAAGGCCCATACAATTCGTGTAGGAAATGAAGCAAAAATGATGTAAAATATTTCCTAGGTGTATGTGTGAGAAGCATAATCGAAAGAAAAACGAATCGTATTTTTTTGTCTTCTCCATACGCTTCCCTCAATTCGCCCGGCCCATGCCTTTCGTGCCCCATGCTGAGCGTAGCATTCGACACATGCTTGAAAGGAGGAACGAAATCCGACGTTAAGAAATCGAAGGACCATCATTAGACGTGCTGATGCTGAATGTGGTCTGAGACGGTGATGGTAAAGCGAATAAAAAATTATCATTATCATCGGCCGTAGGGCGGCTGGGTAGCACACCCATACACATACACACTTACTAAACTAACATTTATAAAGGGCCATTGCACTTGTGACGGAGTATCTTCGATGTCGATTTTTCTACACTCCCGACAGGGGATTCTTTTTTGTTCGCTTTTTTTACTTTCCTTTACTTTTTATTTTCGTTGTGCCAGGCCAACGCGAGTATCACAGACAGAGGCATCCCTTTTTAATTACGTCCAAACGAAAGCAAACAGCGGATGAATATAAGCATGATGGGAAATCCCAACGGATACATCCAGGCCGGGGAGGGTTGTATGGATGAATGATAGGAAAATCAAAACTACCCTTCCGTACGGTTCAGTATCGAACCGAACCATGCCCCGATCAATGTCCTCCCCGACTGCCAAACGAGCTAGAACGAGAGAGAGAGAGAGCGAGAGAAAGATGGAAAAAAGGTCCAAGATCGTGCTTTGGTCCGATGAGTTTTCCACGTTGAGGGCGAGAGGCATCGATTGAAGTAATAAATTATAAATAAGCAACGGCAAGACTGGCAGAAAGTTTTTCTTCTCATGTCCTTTTTTCTCTCTTCCACTTTCTGGCCTGAGTCGTCTTTTGGGTTATTGGTTTTCTGTGATTCAAAAAATTTATATCAGGAGGGGAAGATGAAAATGATTTTAATTTTCTTTTTGAGCTTAAAAAAATTTAACACTTTTTTTTTGTTGTTGATTTTCAAATAAATTATTTTTCACTCAACTTCACTGAAACATATTTGACAAGGACGGTGTTGTTTGGAGCATTTTGTAACAAATAATATATGTGATTTGATAAATGATTGACTGCATTAATGAGGCCTTATAAAGTGTTATGCTTGATTTAATTAAATAAGTTGAACATAATTTGAGGTTGTCGTCTTTAATTAAAGGGGAAAGAATATAAATAACGATCTAAATGCTGAAGCATGTGTTTTAGTCAACACGTACTAAAAAAGAATTGATGCATTTGAGATGTAAGAAACAAGTTACTAACTAAAAAAAGTTAAAATGATTCGATTTCTTACTACACAAACAAGAAAAGGTAGAATCAATAAAAATTATATTTGCGTCAAAATCAGAAACTGCCAAGGAAAATAGGTATACCAAATCGCACCACAAAAAAGCCGACATTTCACGCATACCAATAAAAAGCAAAACTCCGTGCTCTATCAGCACCGGTTTACATTCTATCATCTAATTTCTTGATTACACGCAATTCTAGCGCCCCGGGGCAGACCAGCGTTTGCGTAGAATACAGTGATGAAAAATTCGAACTACCAACACACAAACCTGCTCGTGCCATCGATGACGGGTTTTTCGTCTGTCGATTTCCCGCGGGAGTAAAAACCGTACCGCATGCTAGATCTGGAAACACAGGAGGAAAGCGGACCGGAACGGTGCACAGGGATGGCCAGATGAAGATGAAAATTATGCGATGCCTCATAATACCGTATCCTACCTATCCCGTGGTGTTCGTGGAGGTGCTGCCGGACGTTGGTTTTTAGCTTTCTCGTCCATTCCTTCGCTCCGGTCGTGATGATTTTTACTTATCTTTGAACGATGATTTTGCGTTACTCTTTGCCCAACCGTAAAGCAAAGCATTTTCTTCCATGCTTGGTTTTCGCTTCGTGCTGGCGAAATGTGCGAGGCACTGGAGATAATAACATAATTCTGTTTACGTGCATAATTTGACCGTGGAGTTTATTGGAGGCTGAGCCGAGTTCCTCTTTTGCTTGCCTTCGCATTGCCCAGCTGTCCGCCAACATTTTCGTTTTAGACGTTGGGTACCGCTCCTGCTGTTGACCACCTGCTTAGAGTTTTCTTCCATTGCCGAGGTGCAGGTGAAAAAGGTCCGTACCAGATCCCTTCACGGTTGATCCTGGCTGAATGATAGTAAGACAGCATTCAGGTACGGCTCATGGTTTGAGTTCGTTTGGCCAGTCGATTGCAAAGAATATGACGGTTGCCAGGACGAGCAGAAGAACGGCTGCTTCATAATGCGTTGACTCCCGCTGGGCTGAAGACGGTTTCATTTCTCCACATCACTTTTCTCCACCATCTCGCACTTAGTGCTTAGATTTTGATTCGTTACCCAAAAGAAAAAATAAATTCAATCGAGCAAAATCTTTACAGTATTTGGTGTGCAAAGGCAAATTTGAAGCACAAAAAAAGGAACAAAAAAGCCTGCTAATAATTTAATAATAATGCACACAAAAAAAAAATCCAAACTGTGGGTGCGGAAATCGTTGTGCGCATGGAGGTTTTGGTCTCGGTTGGGTATTATTCTATGTCTTGTTTGCTTCATTGTGGATGCAAAAAAATGACTTTTCGAGCAGACGACGGTTGTAGGTTTAGTCTTGGGGAGGTTTATGAAAAATTATGTCTTGATCAGTGCAGATTACCAAGGCAATTAAGGTTGGCGTCCCATCGGTTTCGGAACGATAGAAATGAAATTGTGCTACAATGAAACAAACAAATTCAAATTTATGAACTGAATATTTGTTTACTTTATTAAAAAAAAACTCGCAAACACATTGGAATTTTTAATTCGTTTTACGATTACGAAATTGTTTTTTAGTTATTCTAGTAACTTCACCAAATGATAACAATGTGATTTGTCTAACAAAATTTGAAAATGTTTAATAAAGATTTAACATTAAATAAATGTACTAAGGTTTTCTCACGCTCACACCCCAGTTTTCTCACGAAGCTTACTTATTCATTGACTTCGCGCCTGTAACCCCTAGCATCGCAATTATAAACCAAACATAAGGTGACAAAATTCCCCCAGTACAAACAACAACGTCCCTCTTGAAAAGCGATATTCTCCGTTCAGAAAAGGGTTAAGTTTAATTAACCTGTTGCGCTTGTACAGATGCTGATGCTGGCAATTAATTAAGCGAGCAATTTGCGGCTGTTTAACACCACTTCTGCGCCATCATCATGTTGTTGTTTGCGCTAGGCAGATTTTACAGTCACCCCTTTTTTCCGGCTTAATCGTTTCCGAGATTGAAGTGCTTCTGTTTGAGAAGGGAAGCTATACAGTGCAGTCTTTGGAGTGTTTTGGTGGAGATGTTTGCTTTGCTTCCTGGTGAAAGGATATTTTCACGGTATTGATGATGTTGCTTGTTTAATTGAAGAGAGAGTGCCTAAAGGTCTGTACCCATCAGCTAGAGTCGCACCATTTACAATCTATTAACCTTTTCATAAATCAAACGAACTTTTAATAAACAATATTTAAAGGCATATTTTTATTGGTGCACAAGTTGCTTCACAACTTTTATAGCTGTATAAGTTTAGTGTAAATAGATTAAGTTGAGGCTTTGGGAAGATGATTTATAAAAACTTCGTGTATTGTAGCTTGGAAGTGTCTAAAATTATTTATATTTTATTCTGTGTTGTCTGTGTTGTGTTGTTAAGCGTAGGTTTAGTAAACGTGCGTAGGAATTCAAAAACTATACTATTAATTTACGATTACTGACAAAAACAGGAAAATCGTTTTGAAAATCGTTTCTGATAACGTAAAAGACCACTCTTCAACATAACAACAATTAGCTGTAGATAACTTAGTTTTTTGTTATTTTGAATTTTGTTTTGCCTTAAACACGTGGCAGCTTTTATTGTGACATGGAAAACTTGGCTTAAAACGTTCTGAAGATAGAAAATGTTAAAAAATATATGAAAATATGAAAATTGGAATTAAAACTATACAGAGTAGTTGTGCCAGACGTGAATATGTAAATTTATGCTAGGTGTCATTCAAGACTAGGAACATTCATATTCCTGGAAGATGTAACAATATTTTACTAGTCTTCACGTCCTCCAACTTTCACGGGAACACGCGGACGGATTCTAGGCGAGTTTAGTCTTAGAGTTTAGTTTTATTTTTAAGTTTGTTTAATAAACGCGCAATACTTGTACTAAAAGAGAGTAGTTCCACAATAGATTCCAAAAGAAGGCACCTGTTTGTTAATGCAAGCTACGTGATATTTGAAATTGTATCCTTACCGCTGTATTAAACAAAACTTATTTACGCTGTATTCAATACACAAGCATTTTTAAATGCTATCATGATAGGTCGAGTTTCTCATTTAATAAGAAATGATTTCCATGTTCCAATCATTCCCTCTAGCTGATGCATGATTGATAATAACCATGTATCTCACTGCCAACACACATAGCTCATACAGTTCGCTGCGTATTACCTTTTGACTTAACGAGGGTTAAAATACATCCATTTCCTGCCATTCTCTAGCCATCGTTTCCAAGAGTAGTCCAGTTACGTCTCGCACCAGCACAGGAGTGGAAAATTCTACTGCGGAAAATCGATAGAAACTAGCGCTACAGTAATTAAGCTTCTCGGCTGTCTCGTTAGCGTTACATAGCCACCATGACCTCTCAACTTCACACCACTTTCCTTCCAGTTCGCCCACGGTGCTACGTTTCTATTTCCTGGAAATGGTTGCTCTTTGTTCCAGCTTGAAGCGTCCGGAAACATGACACACTAATCACTCGTAACGCATAAATTATAAATCAAATCATCATTCATCATAATGATTATCTTCGCACGTTTGCCACTCGTTGGCCCCTCCTGTGTGCCTGTCCCTCGTTGCCTCAAAATGAGAGAAATTATCGTTTTCACAAACCTCCCGGCTGGTCGACGGTGTCCTGCATGATTGTGCCTTGAGTGAACCAATCAACCCACGGTGGTTTAATGGAGTGGGAAGTTCATGAATAATTATGGAAAAGTTATGAAACCATCCCAGTGCCCTCTTTCGCCGTGCTCCCTAATCGTCAAACAACGTTGTAATGAACTGCAAATTAAGCATTTCTTGTACAATGTCAAATGTATAAGATAGAGACAAGGTGATTAAAATAGAAAGGTTTTAGCTTAATGATTACGATTCGAAATAATCCATCATAAAGCATTTGTTAGCACAGGAGTTTCAGGATTCCTTTCGCCTGCACTTCAGAACAAATGATTTCGAATCAAAGGACAGCCATGCACAGTTCGAAACGAGATACAAAAGTGACGAACCCTTTTTGAAACCCACCTTTACGCTAACGCTGACGGCATCAGTGACGTATGTATCTTCACGTATCTAGAGGATGAACACTCGACACATTGTGGTGGACGGACAGACAACCAACAAACGAATGCATACTAATGAGTGTTCCAGACTCGTGGGCGATAATAATGACCGGGATCGTCGGTGAAAAGGAAAGCTCACATCGGAGTGGGTTTGCAATGGGAAACAAAGGTTGGATGTTCCTTATTGATGACAAATGATAGAGTGTATTGTGCGTAGGATCCCCACAGGTACGTCTGTCATTGCATAATGTAAATCATAACGGACAAATGAGTGATGTAATGATCAATTATCGTCCTTACGCTAGGTTGTGTGCGGACATATGTTGTCATGCAGCAACCTTAATTGGATGGACTAGTTATTTGAGTGAGAGAAAAACTGTTAATGCATTTGTTCGCTGCATTATTTTGACGACGTAAAATCAAAACAATTTATATTCAATATATATTATTGTTTTGAAATAATCTGCTATCAAACAACTGGAAAGATTTTAATGAGTATGTTCCATAAACTGGTTTTTGCTAATTGTGCATGCAATGTTTACTGTGAAGACATGGACCTTATGAAAAGTATTACAGTTTACCTCTAATTCCGATATGATTGGATTGTTTCATGTGAGTAATTAATTCTACCTTAACTCCTGCTCAACTGATTGTAATCCCTTGTTACTTCCATGAGCTTCCCTTCATACGGATTCTTGTGTTTTCTCACGCAATTCAATTGCCCATCGACCAGATGACCAACCGAATCCCAATTACATTGCTCTACGTAATTGACTTCGATGGTCAGCTTATAAAAGGAAAAAAAAAACACCAAACAAACTAATTGATCCAATTAATGTAGGATAGGTGGACAAAAACGCATTACAATCCTCAATCAATGTATGGTTTGGCGCCATGTTTCGATTACACGCACCGACACCTACCCTCCGGAAGCAAACAGCACCACGTCTTAATAAAACAGATCCCGACATTTCCGGGTTGCGTTGGATCTGCAAGGACTATGTGTAGCAGTGTGTGTGTTTGTGTGTGTGTGTGTTTACATTCCTTTCACACGTTGAGGGATGGTATTGACGTCCGTAACGAAGTGTGTCTTCACGTTGTGACTTCCGACAACTAATTGAAGTGCACATACACGTCTCCTCACCTAGTGGACATCCTAATCCAAAAGAAAAACAGAACGATAGCACATTTCTCCTCTTTCAATTATCATTCCCTTTACAGAAGCTCGAAGCTGTTCCAGTCCATCTGAGGTGGTGTGTTCGCCTATCCATCTGGAATGGGCATCGACTCAATTGTTTTTATGTGACCTCGCAAGCATTCTCATTGAGCTGGCACGACACAGAACACAGCACATAGAAATAACAACAACGGTTTGGTCTTAACTTCGGTAACCTTTACGTGGGAGTTTATTTTCCCCTCGGCGTACAGACAGTTTCGGCAGATTATTTGTGAAACGGTTGCTCACTCATTTTTGGCTCAACACCTCTATGTTTTCTTTGGGCAACTGTCCGAAACGATAACTTTCCAGCAGCCGGCCAACGTGTGGCCTGTAATTTGAGCAACGTCTTATCACCATCATCATCGACATCGTCATGGCTCTTTTGGTAGCACTAACGACTGTACATTTCAGTGGCAACTAGCTGACCACATGCCGAAGGGTGTAAGACCATCTTATACTGTGCTTTGCAGAAAGCGCATACATCGATAAGATCGTGGTCCATCTGAAAGACAGCAGCTTCCGGTTGGGTTGGGTGGGTAAATAACACACCGTACACTAACCACTGGCGACGAACTTCTTACAACCGGTAAGGGTGCGTGTCCAGTATCTGAACCGTTGGCTTCTATTTCCTTCTAATTATCTCGCTTTTACTAGTCTTTTTTCCACACACCCTTGCTCAACAACGCCATGTGTAGTAAAACTAGAAAAGAGATGAGGTTAATTTATGTTACAGTCAGGATCCGTTTGAACTTTTCGCGGTGGAGAACATGATTACAACATTAGCCGACTTATATTGTCCGATTCAGCAGTATAGTTGGTGGTAATTTACGAGCAATTTCGATGACATAACATGCCGCTGCCACTGTCCACGGTGACAGAGCCAGGGACGCTGGTGAAGGGAATCTTCAGGAGCAAAAACCGATATTATCGCTCCAGTTGAAGCGTGAATCGTGGGGTATAAATTATTTTTTCAATCTCAAGCATATGTTGACATGGGAATTGCATGTGTTGCTCTGCCCAAAAGGCACACACGTAAAGGAAGCAAACATTTCCGGCTGTGCACCCGTTGTTGTCACGCTAATGAAATGATTTATCGGATCGGAAGTGATTTAATTAAGCCATCTACGTGCTGCGTGTGATCTAAGGATAATGGGACGATTTGTAGTCCGGTAAAAACCTTTCCTACATCGGTGGAAGCTCAGGCTTTGACACTGAAACGGGCTGCTAATGAGATGGAGAGGACAATGATACACATATCCTGTCTACCCGGTAGTATAACGTAGAACTGGTACGTCCATTTCTAACAAGAACCCGTCATAATCGTTCTATTCTGCAGCTTAATCACGTCAGTTAATGAATTGTGAGCATATGTTACGCCCATACTACACCCTTGATCGCTGTGCCGATCAGAACAACATGCATGGAGGAAGGGCCAAGTATGATGATGATGATGATAATGACGATGGTATTTAAGTGGCTTAAAGATGGTTTAATGTTCCTAGCAATCGTTTAGCATGGAAAATTGTTCATTATACAAGCAAGTCACGATATTGGAGGCCATCCAATGACCCTCCCGGAACGTGACCTGAGAAAGAATGTACTTTTATTAATAAGTGTACTGATACAGCGTTGATTCTTTGCTGTAGTACATAGTTAACTAGCTTCTTTTGTCCGATTCCAAAAAGATCTAACTGCCTTGGCTCTGGTTATATACAAACTAAAATAAGCCTTCTTAGATATTTCTTGATGATACTAATAATAAATTAATGATCACGAAATGCAAGTATTTAATATGGAGTAAACAATTAACTGAAAATAAATTACTTTTAATTTGGCTACGGCGCTTCCGTACAGCCGTATAACTTAAGAAAACATTTGAGGCGTTTTCTAAGAATGATGCTATTTATTCCACTTGTCTAGGGGAGCAAACAGGCAACGTCTTTATAGCACCAAATCCGAAGCCAATTATGGAAGGATTTTGTTGCACTCACAGACACCACGAATACTACCAAGTCCGGTAGATCTTTATAACTCCAAAGCTAAACTTTATGTGCATGTTGTACTCACAAACAAGCACATGTCCGACAAATTTCTCTCCACCCAGTGCTGTCAACAACGCTAGTGATCGCTCACTCTGCTCACAACTGCGCAAAAGTACACCAGGAAAAGAGATTGTCCTGCTGGTTTGCATGTGCTTATTTATTTGCTTTTTTTTGCTAAATTAAAGCTTGTTAACCGAGAGCAGTCTATATATTTCCATCCACTGTGCTCACTCGTTCGGAGTGCTGGCAAATCCTCTGTCCGGATATGCTTGTCCAGAAAATCTACTCTGTAAACTTCAAAGCTTTCACTAACGGTGACTTACATTTGCTCGTGTATTCCTCTATCGAATATTCGCCTTAGAAAGAGACAGCACATCACAGCCGAGTGAAGAAATGTAGGAGCATTTCAATCCAAATTAACTTCCCACACTTCTAGGCAACGGGTAGGAATCACAAAAAAAACCTCACACGGACTTTCAATACGCCCTAAAAGGAAACCACCAACTAAGCCGGTGATGGTGCTGCTAGTCGACTTTATTAAAAATTGTTTGCTTTTCATGCATGTATGCTCGTATATTGCAATTTGTTGGTAATCCTTAAACTTATTATTACATCCCGGTTCGTCGCAGGTGTGCGTTCCCGGTTCAAGCCATCCCTAAGGCAAGATTGGAAACCTGTCCAAAGCGCGGTACTGATGAAATTTTGCCTCGCACCGTATACTGGATTCTTATCCGATCGAAATACGCCGCATACATGAACCACTCTTCAATCCCGAAACTTTCAAAGTTCTCTTTCTACGGGAGCTCTCAAGAAGCGTTCTAAAACGAGACCATGTGAGAATGCCTTTTCGCGGCGGCTATGCCTTTGCTACAGCGAACGTTACATTTGCATACATCATTATTCCGGTGCAATGGAATGATCCTTTCACTACTTTCACACTCTCATCTATGTCTGGGAAAAGTTCTAGGAAAGCCTTTTTCTCGTACATTTTTTATCCTTTCATCTCATCACGACTATCGAGCAGCTACTTATATGTGCCGCTCTATTTTATTGCTTCTCGTTACTCAATCGAGATTCCTCTTAACTGAGTTCTATCGTTGGTGCCCAGCAAAGTTATCAAGAATGTGCCTCTTACACGCTTTTACACAGATTTTGAATTGATCGTATGCTGCGACAGAAGAAGAAGAAAACATGGCTCGATCGTTAGTGTAAATTCTGAAGATCAAGATGCTTTACAAATCTCTTGCAATGCAATACATGCAATTTCATGTTGGTTGCAAAAATATGCTTCAAGATAACTTTTTTAATATCATTTAACTAATCATATTAATGTTTGTGTACATTCTGTTTTTCAGGTAAGGCTAGCTGACCATTGAATGAAATCATAATCATACACCGTTCGTTACGAGACTGTATGCCCAATTGAAAATATTATTGTAAGTAAAATCACAAGATTAATGTTGTCACAACACTAACCCATTACGTACAAATATGTCCATAACCACAAATAAATCCTTTTTCCTTTTGGTTTGGATTAACAAACATAATATGGCAAATTCGTATTCTTCGCCGAAACGCATATCGTTATATTGTCTAATCTCTAAAATAAAAACAAGCACTAAACCGTACCAACGGACGGCTAAATGAAACCTCTTAAGAGGTGGTAAGAAAAAAGCCACCCTTCAGGATCACTAACGTAAACCCAACCCGGATAATAAAGTCTCCATCAAACGAAAGCATCACGGAAGGCACGAAAGCATCGGAGCTGGCATGCCACAAAACCACAAAAATCAATCAAACTTCCTCACCATTGCTTATGCACGTGTCCTACCGAAAGGCCCGAAACGTACAATAAAATACACAATCCGGTGGGAGTTGAAGGAAGCAGCAACGACGACAAAAAAAGAAGAAACAAATTCTAGTCAAATAAAACAAGACAAAAAGCTTTTTCTTTCCTTCACTCTTAGACACTCATTGGGGGGCTTCCGTTGTCATTTTACGTAAATAAATTAAAACGACGACCTAGAAACAGAATCAAAGCTCATAAACCAATCGCTGTCATGATGCGATTTGCTGCTGGTTTCATCGCCGTACATCAGGCAATACTTAAGGTACGGTTCTGGCAAGCCAAACTAACAGACGTACTAGCTTTTGTGACAGTACGTCCAGTAAAGGAAGAATTAACTTTTGGGAAAGATTCGGTTTGTTTGAAAAAGTTTTCATAAACAGACTAAATGGTACACTAATATGAATATATTTATTTTCTGTTTTTTATGTTTGTGCAATATTAACATGATTCATAATTTGTACAAAATATATTTAAACGATAGATTTAATGACACAATTTTTTTCTTTTAAGTATTTTTCAAACATTGCTACAGCCTTTCCTATTGTTCATGATAATTGACATCTAAACTTTTCTAATTATATATTATGCATCATTAAATCAGAAAATATATTCTATAAACCAATAAGAAAACAACAAATCTACTCATTGCGCTCTAGTAGCACCTGTTTTTTGTGAGCATGTTCTTGTTAAGCATATCACTTCCTTCCACGCTTTTTGTACATCTTTTACTAACACAAAAAGACCTACAATTGCCAAACACCAATGGCAGGCGAAGACGCGCTCGTTCGCGCAACTGTCACCGTCAAGTGTCCTGTGGCTTTTTTATGACGCCACGGAGTTTTTACACCACGTGATTTCATGTTTACGAGCGACTTGTTTGTGCCATTCCCGTTTTCTGTCCACCTGCCCCATCTTCACTACCTGCTTCACTCTTCACACCCAACAGCCCAAATCACACACCAAGCGTACGATGTATAATAACAGCATGTATAATCGATCAATATGCTACCGAACTCCCCGTTTCGCTCGTTTCGTCGACATCCGCACAAGGAAACAACCTCATATTCTTCATTACTCCCAAACCACCCACCGTTGTAGCCAACTAAGTTGCGGGTGGCACGGTACAGTGTGCTCTACTGATACGCCGCTATGCTTCCTTCTTATCCTTACGCGAACAAAACATCGCTCAAGAAGGGAATAGAGACTACCCTTCTATGCCGCTTCCTTCATCAATTGTAACAGACGCTTGCAACTCCACCTTGGGCCACCCTCTTCAACCTTCATTCTGCCTCATAAGCTCTTCCTTACTACCAGCGACGCTTTACCGGTTCTAGACGAGCGACCAGTTTTCTAATAACAATGCCCAAACAATTTCTTGACGAGAGTACCCCTCCACTATACGGTAGGTGCACACGTTCGATGGTCGTTCGATGTTGCATGCGATAATCGGGCGATGTCTCAGCTCCCTAGCGTCCCTCAACAGCTGTCCCCGTTTAAGCGAACTGGTGCGGAAATGAACGACGGAAAAGAGTGTGTCATAATTATTCAACCATCCCTCAGTCCGAACCGAAAGACCAAAACCGAAAGGACATCAATTATTCATGTGTTTTGTTGAGCACCTGGGCAGGAGTTAGGTCGATGAGATGTCGATACGGGTACGCGGTGTCAGCACAGTATCATAGAGAAAAAATCAATGTGCAAAGTATTTTTCAACATTGCTTGCAAATCTTCAACCAATGATTTTGTATCATTGAATCAACATAATCAATCGGTTATATTTAATTGACATACATTTAAAACTAATCAGCAAGGAATGGAACGTTTTAATATAGTCTTTGATAAATTGTTCAGAGAAATCATTAGCTACGGCAAAATTTTTGTAGACAATTACATAATTGTATAAAATTTATAAAATTAATTAGGTTAGGCCCGGAGGTAGATGCGATAGCGTCGCCGGTCTTCACACGGCAGGACCGGGGTTCAAGTCTCAGCTGGGCCGTTCCCCCATAGTGAGGACTGACTATCCAACTATGCGGTAACAATAAGTCTAGTAAGCCAAACGAAATGGCAGGCATGACCTAAGAGGTCATTAGGCCAAGAAGAAAGAAGAAGACAATTAATTAGATATACATAAACAAATTTAAAATATCTGTATATAATGAAGATACAATCTGAGTTATACCATTAATAACCATTAAAACTCATTAAATGTAATTGGTTTGACGGTGGTAATGATTGCCGTATATGATAATATTTTTAACTTTAAAGCATATAATATTGCTATATGAACGATATTCCTTTACCGTCAAATCGCAACTAATATATCGCTCCTTCATTTATAGTATGTAATCATTATCTCATTCTATTTAGTGTGTTCCATAAAAAGCACCAATTTACGATCCACGATACAAACAGTCAACTGTCCATAGTGAATTATGCACTTGTTGACAAGCTAAGCGAACCGTACTAAATGAAAACGTTCACAGTCTGCGCTGAAATGTGTTGGAATTGGAGAGAAAAACAATTTTCCTTTCTTCACACCACTTTCCGTGCTGGACCATCGCAGTCTGGTTGGTGTTATGTACTTTCGTTCTGCTGTTGGAACGCTTCCAGGTAACTTGAGCCTTTTTGCTGTAGCAACGCCTAAGTGCGTGAAGAAAAAATGGCTCATATTCATATGTGCATGTGAAAGTGGAGCGGCAATCCCATCGCGACGTCGCTCACGTTGCCAACATAGAAACGAGGTATTAGTCCCTTTCGGGTCTGCGGCATGAAAACCAATTTTCATATTGAGAAAACTCACTCTTGAGATTTCAATTATGCGTGCATACTACCTACCACCCACTTGGACTTCGCCGGCTCTTAGGTCGGGCGCGAATGGATAAGAAGAGAAAGTTATGTTCCGGGATCATTTTACAATGCTTTCTCTTTCTTGCCGTATTTCTCTCTAGACCTCTCTCTCCTTCTCTGGCGAACGGATGTCGTCGAATGAATAATGACAAAACTTTCCACTCTCGACGAAGAACAGCATAAAGATGGGAAATGGGAAACCAACGAAGCGTCCATAGCGGTAACATTCGAACAACATCGGTTTTGGGCTGGTGTTAGTAAAAGTCCATGGTTGAAATTTCGCGCACATATATTTGCACGCCTGCCATTGGCAGCGATACTTTCACCGAAGTCGTCATAATATGTTCATATTTATGCTCACCCACTTCACCTATCCGCAGTTCGTTTCCTCTATCGACACACACTCATACAGACCCGAACAACAACACATTCTGCCACTAAGCGAAACCCATTTCCCAACGCGCCCTGTTTTCCGCCAAATTTTAACATCTCCGTGTGTACGAAGAATTTACTTACAACGAAATGGTTCTCCACTTTTCGTCATCTACTACAGTCACCTAGGCGCGAATGTCAGGATGTTGGGTGCGGGTGGGATGGCTTATCGCTTTCCTAATTTTTCTTCTTTTACTCTCTCCGTACACATGTCACAGCTGCGAATAGCATATCAGTGTGAAATAAAATCTTCCATCGCGTACGACCGACTTTCTACCACTCGTCAGCCAAACCAAGTCACACTAATTTTGCGCAATCGCTGCAATATGAATGAGTGAACGAGTTTTCTTTTTTTTGTCACCCCTTTGCCTCATAGCTACCGATGTCCTTGAAGGAGAACAAGAAATTGCTATGGATATCGGGACGAATGTTAACGTTTCGGGCGCAGTCGCCACACACCGATGGCCATAACTTACACGAACGATGGCAAAATCTGTCGTCCATATTTCTGTATTGCTCTCTAAAAGCACCAAATACTCTGCCAATTTCTTTCCCTCTGAACCTACAGCGATACGTGTTGGGAATCATTTTTTTATGACATCATCTTGATTTGACTCTTTCTGCCTCTATTACTGGTTTTTCGTTTGCGAGGTTTCTTATTTGTTTGTTCTTATAGGACTATATGACGACTACGTTTGTTTATGGGTGTGTCGTAGTTTCAGTGGAAACAATAATTGGTTTCACTTGACACTCCAAAACTTCACCTTGCTGGTGACAAAATTTTGCTTCAACAACATAAACGTTGGGTTGCGCACAACCTGGCTGGTGCTGGTTGCAATCCGGTCTTACTAAAGCCTGAGGAAACTTTTCCATTCAAAATACTTATAGCGATGGACGAAGCTGTGACTGTATAGTACCTAGTGAAAGATGATCCCATCATCGATCATGTCATAAGAATGGTACCAGACGACCCGGCCCGCAAAGTCGTTTTTTCTCGTCCATATGAACAAAATACGTGCGGTAGGCCAAAACTGAACTGGATTGAAGGTGTTGATGCGTCCGCTAGAATGGTCAGGAAATTGGAACATCAGATGACCGCATCCAGAGTGTATCGTGAGCGGAATGCAGGATTTTAACTGCTAGCCAAGACCGAGAAGCGGTTGTAACACCTATTTAGTTGTTAAGTAAGACATAGCGCTTTATTTTTTATTTCAATAGTTCATATGCAATTTATGTTGTATTTCCAATGTAATATGGCAAAAAGGGGTAGCGAAATCCGATCCGGGACTGCCTATTCGAACGCAGGACTTACTATCCAGCTAAGCGTCACCTAAGATAACGCTAAAGACGCGCAGATTTTTCTGCTATACCACCAAAAGCCAGGGTAAGTTTTCGGAGTTGTTAATGTTCTGGTAATGGAAAACTTCCACCATCGTGCTTAAACTATATTCCATCACTAGATCTTTGCTTAGTGCAAATTTTACTACTATTCATTCAATGATATATCTAGAATGGCACAGTATACCAGTCAACCAACTAAAAACAACGGAACTTATACATTATGCTGTAGCTATGCGGCGCGAACAACGCTCAGAGGGATGTAATTTTCTGAAGGAAAAGTTTTTTACCCATTTCTACCGAATGAAAAATGTTCCTCTACTGTCCATGCTCGAAACACTAGAGCGAATCTTTCGCACTGCAGAATGTGTGAATAATGGAACTTTTGCTAATGTGAAATACTACACCCTAGTATCAAGGATCCGACGGTGAAGGATACCGTTCTGGAGAGGTTTTTATTTACCATTTTTCGTTCAACTCGTACAATCATTACCACCGTTTTACCCCAGTGTTTTGGTTTTGCTTCTTATTTTTAATATTTATGTGTGTGTTCTATTGTTTCTACATTTACGTTTTCTTACCAGGAGGAAAAGACAATTGTGAAAGATGTATAAATTATGCACCGATGAAATACTATCCTAGAAACCCTACACCATCGGAGCTGACTGGACTCCTGACCTTCTCCCATTTCTGCTCGTACTAACAATCTAGTGAGATAAAGGTCGCCAGGAGCTACATTTGTTAAGAAAGAAGTTTTCTCTCTCTCACATGCCATCCTTTTTTGTTATTTGGACGAAACTCTAGTCTTGTAGCACTCCTTGGGCACCTTGAAACTTAAAACATAGAACGCAAACTTTGAACCGGATGCAGTTTTTATCGTTTATCATTGTTATTAATGATGCAGGTTGAAGATAATAAACTTTCTACAAAAACTAGCTATTCCGAACGAAATAGTAGTGTTTTTAAAATGTATGTGTGTGTGTGAGTTATTCAAGCAAAGATGTATTATGTAAAAATTGTATATGTAACATGCATTTCGTAAATTAGTCGATGCAATGTCGAATCGAGTATTCGACACAAACACTACAAACACAAGCAGGATTTAAAGGATAAAAAATTGATTTTATAGTTACAGATAAAAAAACACACCCTCGTCGAGTACGGTTGTATTTTTCCACTGATAATTACTATGGCGTGTTTTGACACAACACTACCATATTTTTCTCGTCAGAGAGTGTAAATATCGATTTTTGAAACGTTTTTTTTGTGCTTCTGATTTCAACTGCGCTAGCAAACGCATCTCCACCACAAGTGGCTCCAAACCATCGTGCAACGTTACAGGCATGATACACAGAGAAAGGACAAACAGAGCGTCCAGGCAATAGACGCTAGAACTCATTGTGAAAGTCCGCACGTAAAGCTGGTATTTAATTTTAATGACAGAGTCTGAAAGTCAATTAATGTAATTTCGCCCCCTTGCGTGTAATCCATTTTGTTGTTCCCATTCGTTCGTTTTCAAGTCCGGTGTCCAGCGGACCAGCCCCAGCGTCAAATGTTTCCGGAAAACTGAACCTTCTGTCGGGTCTTCAGGATGTTCGATTGAATGGAAAACTAATTATATTTATTGAATTGATTTTGTACCTTCCTACTGCAGATGGATGGTTTCAACGCAGGCACGCGCAATAACGGGAAAAGGGTACCACCATTGCAGGTGGAGAATGATTATCAAACACAGTGGAAAATTTTATCTTGCTCGAGTCATATTTCTTGACTTAAGTTACTTAAATGATTGCACTTGCATTTGTAGGCTAGTGTTGTTTATGGTTTTTCGTACTATTCAATTGTGGCGCTAGAATGTTTGAATCTCTATACGTTGTCTCAACATTCTACAAATAAGTATTCACACAATTATTAAATAACGACCTCTTTCTTTGTCAAAAATTTAGTCCTTAAAACGGAAAGGCTTACACTATCTACTTCAACCGAACCGCAGCTGCTTCCTAGTACGTACTCAAGCCCAACGATTAGTAGCGATGAAATCGAAATCGATATCAAGATAAGCGAAGCGCCCCAACACGAGTTTTGTAAAATGCTGCAAAGGCAAAAGTGGTCCTGCTAAACCCATTCTGCCCTTACCATCGTTTGTCACTTCCGGTTCCGCTTTGGCTCGACCCGTGGCTCGAACTTCCCATTCCTTCCGTTTGAAGTGATTAATCGTTTTTTTATCTGAAGCACATCTTTGGCTCTTGCCGTTCGTAAGGATCACGCTGGAAAAAGGATGAACTGCCGGGTTCGATTTCAATCGCGCTTCGTATTACTTGGCTGTAAAGATTTATTCAACCCCACCCGTATTTGCACGAATGTTCCGGAGTCGGTAGCGGTAAAACTATGGACACGAGAGTCCCCAACTGGCTAGTCGCTTCCGCCACGATAACTTTCCCACATGGTTTAACCACTTTCCGTTTCGTGAAATTTAATTTCCAACACTATTTCCCCCACGCACCATTCGCCAGTTGTGTCTTTCGTATGTATTGTACAAAGGAGGATTTATTCGTTTGCTAAAACCTAGCATGCTGTTTGCTTGAATGCTGAGCTCGGTCAACCGAAGGAATGGAAATGAATTTCGTGATTTCGGTCGAATTCAATTAATTTTACTTCACATTACACACATTTCGCCCACCCTGCACGCAACGTGTACGGAGGCTCTACGAAAGACCTTTTAGATTTGAAGAAAACAAAAAAAGCCACCACTTCTCAAGAGTTGTACAGGGGAAAGCATCTGAACACTCTTCAAATGTCAGCTTCGTTTGCAAGTCGGAGGAGTCGTAGTGTGTGTATGTGAGCAGCTCATGCGTATCCTGTGACCATGTTTGGATATGCAGATTACATTGGCAAACCGAGCGTGTTCGGCGTTCGAGTGAAGCAACATGACTTAGCCCTTTAATAGGGACGCCGAAAGGTGCGGGAGTGCGGGTAAGCACACGGGAGTGCCCAAAGACAATCTCGTTATTTTGATTCGCTGTCGATTTTATTTTTTACGCTTTACATTCGTAGTGTAGTTTACTCCTTTCAATCACTTTTTCGTTCTGCTGTATTCGGTATAATGCTTTCTTCTGGTCGCTTGCTTCGGCTCTCCTACTAACGGGGGGGAGTGGGTTTGGGTTTCTTTTAGGTCTTTTTTTGTTTTTTGTCTTCTGCCTCCGTCGAGTAAGCTTTTGAGCATGTACTGGTGTCGTGAAATTTTGTAAATGGTGCGATATCTTACACGTACAGCAAGCATACAGACAGTACATTTTACTAACGTGTTTTTCTTGGTCCATCCAGAGTCGTCTTGGAAACCGATCCATTGTAGTGGGTGTTCATTTTTCCTAGTATGAAAAGCAGAACCAAATGTGTTCTCACACGAGAGATCAAATAAATGGAGGACAGCTAGCCGGAACATGGGGTTGAGTTAGGAGCAGCAGCAAGCGAGACTAGCAAAGATATTCGACATTATTCCACATTGTTGTATCGTTGATATGATTGTTATTTTATTCTGGCTTCTGAAAAGCGGTACGATGAGAAGTTACCACTGTGCTGCGAAGGTTTTCACTGTTGCTTTTGAAACGAGACCGAATCCACCACTATTGTGGGTATGCAACAGGATCAAAGACCATGCTGTAGATATGCTGTTGCAAACGATTGAAAAGGTTGTTTCAATATCATTCCATACCCATTTGAAACAAAATAGCCTCTCGCTATGCAAATCGGATATGCTTTGATGCCAATAGACGCTCCCATCTTAATTCATAAAAATATGCTAAAATAACCTCGAAAGTCAACCATTTCAACCAATTTCCTAGTCAGTGTGATGCAAAATGCAAATGAAAATAGCAAATTACTAAATTAAAATGATCATAATAATTTGGCCCCGTTGCTGGGACACCGGTTGTTGCAAAACGGAGCACTGATACGCTCTAGACGCAAATTAAACTTTTGTTGCTGTCTTTTTTAAGCAGAACATAAAAATACTTTCCATCTTTGCAAGAAAACATTCTTTCCACTGAATGGCTTAAGCGATTCTGGCGAAAGATTAAACCACTTGAGAGAAAGTTAAATTTCTCCATCGCCCAAGCGTCGCCCAGCGAACGGCGAAAGATAATGAACTTTTCTGTTCGATGAAGATACTTTCAAATGGGCGAGAGAAAAAAACATCATAAAATAAATAAAAAACCATTACTTTACTACCCATCCCTTTCAACGTGAGTCAGCGAGCGGTATCGACATTTTTCCTATCACTTCCGAGGATGGAATGAATAAAATAATAAGAAATGGCTCTTCCCTGCCCGCTTCGGTGCTTTGTCGGTTGCAGTTCCAGCGGGCGTAGGGATCGTGTTGCATGCCTTCTTATGCTTCTTTTTCTTTTTAAATAAAAAAGCACCCCCCTCACCGAACATGGCCGGAGGTGGTAATGGCAGCAAACTCGGGACGATCTCATTAAAAATCCAATTAAGAAAATGCAGGGAGGGTGCAGAAGTGTATGATGATGATGATGAAGGAAAAAAAAAATCCGTCTCGTGCTACGCGAAACAGGCGCTCCACTATGTGCCAATGGTCGGTGAGCTGGCAGCGGTCGGTGAGGATAGACGGGTGAAACAAAAAAAAAGTGTGTACATCTAAAATTCAAATTACATCCTTCCATTAGGAGAAACGAAGTGTATGAAAAACGGAATGAAGGAATGGAAAAAAATATCCTCCTCTCTAGGAAAGTCCACCCCGGTTCGCGCAAATTTCACAACTTTCCCCGGTCGTCCTTTTTCTCCCTTCGCAAATAGAATAAAACGAAAAAACAAGACTTTCAAACACTAATGTTTCACTCGCTTCGTTGCAAAAGTTGGAAATATGAGGAAAAACAAAGTGGAGAAGAAACTGTGCAAAAATGCAAAACCAAGCCAAATGCTCCGGTTTTTGTAGAGCAGCGAGCACCAACGAACGATTCACGCCATAATCGAGAACACCCCATTCAATTTAATTATACGACGAATCAGAAAAATTCAGATAGATAAAGCGAACGGATGGAGCTGCTCCATGGAAATGATTCGGTTGGGGGCTGAATTGTTGGTGTGAAAATACGAACGCATGACATTCTTTTCGCTTCCAAAGCGCCAAAGTTCTCTATCCGTTTCATTCGTTCCATCCATTTGTCGGTCTGTCATCGGACAAGTGTTATAAAGTGATATTAAAACACAAACAAAAAAAAACACCCGAGTGATAAAAGTAAGAAAACAAAACAAAATCATGATTTCTACCATTGCGAGCGGCATTGCTGGCCGAATGAAATGCCGCACCAAAGGGATATTCCGATTTTGAACGCGCAAACGAGAAAAAGCGTTCCAAAGGAAATGACACAGGAATGGTGGGACCGTTTCGATTCCGAGTCCGACGCTCATCCATCGCTGCGGAAAAGTAGCGGAAATTAATATTGCATGTCGGCAACGGTGGTCCGTGCGGAAAGGAAGGATGGCAGTGGACCTAATCGAGAAAAAAATAAAACACCCTTCCACCGATCCTGAAGAAGCAAGGCTTTTGCCGGACGGACCTTACAGACAGAAGCACGAAATCAAAGTGCGGCGGCATTTTGTTTTTAAAGCGTTGCGTCTCTCGATGGCGACACAATTAAATTCCATTGCCATCATCATTGTGCTGCATGGGCTTGGTCAGGAAATGGTGAAGTGGAGCATCATGATCACCCTCCCCCCTGTGCCTTTCGGTTCCAATGAAAATGACTGCACATCAGACCGCTGCTGGGAGACGAAAGCAGAAACTGACGACCGGGGAAATTACTTTCATTATGGTTTCCAACTGATTGCTTCTTGGGTTTATTATTACTTAGTCGTAATTCTCGTCGTGCTTTTGCTACCCAACTCAAACATAATGCTTCGGAATTAATGAAGCACTTTGGAGGAAAAACTGTCCCGTACGATAGCCGAGGAACTTAAATCCGTAAAATTAAATCATCCCAACCGAACAATAATAATCTACGTCCACGGGTGACGATGATGATGGGTACTGAGCTGCTAATGTATTCATAACATTTTTGAAATTAAACGCATTTCGAATGAAATGAACCGAGAACTGTGTCAATGGCATTAGTAGTTGTTTCAATTTAATTTCGTGTGAATTACTTGTGTAAAAATATAAACATTTAGCTTTTTTTTCGAACTTTAATCGGCAAGCAGGTTAAATATAAAATACGGATGTGCGAAAAGAGTAACCAGGTTGCAGTTAACATCATCAATTTCAATACATACTTATGAGACGCTATAAAAACTTTATACGCTATAAAATTAAAGAGCAAATCTATCAGTTGTGGACAGCATTCCTTAGTGGCATATGTGAGTATTGGGATTATTTCTACTTTTGTCTATCGCTACCGGTATTTTGAATGGAAAAGCTGTAGTTTTACGGGTTGGCAATCAGCACCCTTATGCGTGTGTCAACATCTACGTTGTTATCGGTGCCGACTTTTGACTTTTAACCCATGGTTTGACGACTTCAGAGATGTGGTAAACTTCCTTCAATTGCATTTAGACAAGTTATTTCATCATTATACAAAAACTTAACAAGAAAAAGTTTTCTTATTCCTCTCATCACTACTATTAACAAACATTCTAGGCTTTAACAGACAATTGTAATTTTCGCAAATGTATGACAGCCAAAACTGTTACGACCCCAATACAGACTTTATAATTTCCAAGTTGATTCGAAACATTTGTTTTTTAACAAGTTTTAAAATATGAACAAAGCTATGTACTGATTTTTTAGTTTGCTAACATAAGAAGAATGGTACACATCTTTAAAGAAATAAATAATCGAGCATAAAGGAAGAGATTTACTTAAAGCTGAAAGCAGTAGGAATACATGCATCTCCGGTATTCATAAACGTAATGCGTACTGTGTAAGCAGCTCTGCTAGTGACTGCTGTGGGCTAGCTTTAACGTACACATCTTAAGCAAAATCCTTTTGACGCATCTTCTTTAACATGCTATCGATCTAATACTTTTATCTGCTAGCGTCGACAAGTAAACTAGCCCCGCATTTGAAGGACAACAAGCGTTATATCCTATCTTTAACTTAAGGGCAAAATATGCTTGCTTCCGTTTCCGATCCCTTAGCGAACTGGGACGGAACCTTTAAGGTGTAGAAAAATAAAACACGGTCAAAAGCAAAAGCATATGTTCGTGCACCGCTCGAGCAACTCACCGGTAGCTTCGGACACTGACCACCGTTGTCGTCTGGGTGGCTTTTGGTGCTATAACCTTCAGTTTGTAGCACCACCAAACACAGTAAAACCTTTTTGCTGCATTCGTCTTCCCAAGAACGCCTCCCGGACTGCCGAGTTAAAGCCATTTGCTTTTGTTCACCTTCGATTTTTTCGCCGGCCCGTGAGTGGCGGTGACCCTTCGGTCGGTGGCTGGAACAAACTACGTACTCTTGGGAAGGCCTCTACAAGTGTCAGCAAATCTCCAACAGCCAACAAAGGTTGCAAAGGTTAACCGCTTTAGAGTGGTGGAATACTACCGTTCGTAATGTTTTTTTTTTCCTCCTTCTCCGAGGCTTTCGAGTACGGAAGCGTTTGGGACTGACTGCGTGAGCCTCCGGGTTCAAGCGGGTACGTTTGATGATTCTTCCTTCCTAGAATCGGACTCGGCGTAGCGGAGCACAGCATGACTTTGAACAATCCATCGTGCCGCAGATGACGTCCCATGATCTGCCCTCCCCCGAAGTACGCTTCTGCTATCGTCCTTGGACGTATGACAGTTCTCTCGATTGAGGTCAGCACCTGTGTGTGTAAGCGGGCTCGGCTAGTGATATCGGTGTAGCAATTTTCCATCGCAAAGAAACGAACAAAAAAATTACACGAAATGCCTGCACCAAAAACAGCTTTACGGAAAGGAAGAGCGTGTCTGTCGTAAAACATCACTTTATGCTGTGCATCATTTCAGCGAAGGTCAAACGGAAAGTGCTTGAAAAGTGTTTAAAGTCTCTTTTGGATACTCAGCTGTCTGGCAGGAGTCGTATACGGTGTGGTCTTTTAAACAGTGATTCGAGCAATATCCAGTTTACGATCGTGCTTTTTTAAAGCCATTTTGGTTGGCCACAAAATAAAAGGATTGAATGAAATCGGCCGTTTCCAGTGCTTTAGTCCTTTTCATACCCAGTTGGTTATTACTTTCTAACCCAACTTTACATGAAGTATGAAATGAAGTAAGTCAGTTTAGCTTGTGCACTGCAACCAGACCGTTTTTATGATACCAGTTTATGCAGAGCCTGAAAGTATGATGATCATAACTCGTTTAATTAGAAAGAATACGTACTATTAGTTCTCGGATTAGTTTATTTCGCACAATTTCACATTCTGTATCATTAAATCATCATTATCAACATGAAAACGACGGCTCAACATTTCTTAATTAGTATATGTAGTTTGTAGTGTTGTGTAGTGTCGCATTTCGGCATCAATGCAATATATTTAGCATACTCTTAACGTCAAAACAATCACATAGTATTGCCTGTTATGCATACAGGTGCCAACGCTGGTAGATTCATCCATCTCCACCATCCAAACCAAACAACCAACAACCGAGCGGTAATAAGATTTCGCATCGAATCACTCGTATTTCAATCGAGACTCGTTTTCGATATTGCCTCGTTACCAACCCGGGCCCGGAATCCGTTTATTGGTTCGCTTTTCAATTTTGCAAATTTTGCACCAACACTCTCCAAGAAACGCGGCAGGGGTAAGAACGTGCAGAAGCAATGGCGCTTGCCAAACTGCCATTTGCAATCAAAACCACTTCCCTTTTCTGGCGCAAAAAAAAGCCAGATCCTAACAGAAATGAAACCAAACCAAAGCAAATCGGGAGCTTTTCTTTTCCAACCCACACACACACATACACTCACAGGCTACATGTGCGAATGAATGTACGAGTGTGTTTGTGTATGTGTGTGTGTATAGGAGTGTCACATACATCTTTGGTGTCAACTTCAGTCATCATCCACGCGTCCCTATATATTCGTCAATCTGCAACCCCTCACCCGTCGGAGCTCCCTCCATCGCCAAGCTGCTCAACACGACGTCATTAAAATAATGGAAAGCCGTCGGCAATTTTCATCTTCACTCGGTGGTGTGTGACACGAGAAAGCTCTTTATTGCTCCAAGAAACGCGCGCTGCTTTCCTGCGACGAAGCGATTCCCTGGCCCGTTTTTACGAGGAACAAGGGAAACCAGGAAGGCACGAAAGAAACAAGTGGTTCAAGGAGATTTTCTTCATTCGCGCGTTACCATGGAAAACCCGTCAAGAGTGTGAGAGTGTGTAGCTGGGAACACCCTTTTATTCCACCATCGCCATCTCGTGTGACGTCGAATTGAATTCGCGTGTGCAAATTTCCCCTCATACTGCCTGCGATTTTCCAACCACACGTTCCACCACATCCAGCCCTCGCACCGGCCCTCTTTTCCTTCCAATCGCGTTGCTACGAAGGGGTGCTACTGTATGCGGATGTGTTTGTATGTGTGTGTGAGTGTTTGTGTGTGGCATGCTTTTACTTTATTTTGCGCTTCTACCAATTTTCATTTCTATGCCCTCGACCACCTTCCTCAAGCATACTCACACACACACACACACACATTTGCAACCAACATTCGCAGGAGGCTGTGAAAAACGAAGCTTCTGCCCTTTGCTAAGTAACGGGCAAAAATCGGTAAGCGGTAATGGTAAAGGTTTTCTTCTTGCTTCTTACGTATTCACCTTACATTAGAGCCGGTAAGCAGGAGCAAACCCCACAGTCCCGGAGAAGCCCGGAAACCGGGAGTTGGTCGTCCTCGTTCGTTGGCCCGCGCTAGAAGATGGAAAGTAAATTGATTTTTATTCAACTTTCTCTTCAATTTGAGTTTTATTTATTTACGTGTCTCGTGCCCGTTAGTGTGGATATGTGGTAAGGTGAATGTGTCCCTTGCTTTTCGCATGCTTGTTTCGCTACCATGGCACCGCGATATGGGAAAATGAGCTTTCTTCTTCGACAACTCAAAAGCAGGTACAAATCAAGCTGCAAGAACCACACAATTTATTTTATTTCTTGCTTTACTGGACCAACATTTAAGTTGTAAGGCTAAAACGAGCTTCTTGTTGCACAAACAATGTTTCTCAAACTTTCTAAGCTGTTGTGACATTCCCTGTAATGCGTAAAGGATTAAAAAGGAAATCATCAACCGTGCACGTGAAAGATCACGCCTCCTATCATACATACATACACACACACGGCATCCGCATATAATGATAGAAAGCAACAGAAGCAAGATGCAAACACATAATTCCCATACGTGTACATGGAACGGTTTTTATTTATTCATTTTTTTCTTGTTTGCATTCTTTTCTTCGCTTTCGTCGCTTGCTTGCTCTCCGACTATTCGATTACGTATGCAGCCGATGGGACTTGGGGCTCATCTACATAAGACATACAACATCGCTTTAGGCTTACACTTTGCGCCCATTTGCAACGGAATGCGTTAAGCGAAGCCAACAACTTCCAGCAGGGGTTTGGCCCCCGTATCAAAACCTCATATCCGCGGAGTTTTATTTCCAAACAGCAAAATGAGGAGAGCAACCTAATCTCGACAGAGAAGCGAGACGGTGGCGTACGCTGTGAGCGCGGCAAAGAAAGAATCGGAATGTAAAACGAGCTTCGCGCAAAGGCACACGGGGCAATCGAATGAAGAAATTGAACTACGTCAAAGCGAAACGAATTGCTTGACTCGTCGTCGTCGGCCGGAAGGATGGCAGGCGCAGGAGGTTGCGCGGGTGATGCGCGGGTGAAGGGGGAAGTAAAGCTTCGATGAGCATGGAAATGGCAGGCGAGAGCGGAACCGGAAATGCACGAAGGCGTTGTGCCGGTTTGGCGACGGGCAACGGTTCGGGGAATGCCAGCGCATGGCAGAATTTCATTACAACGCTAACGAACGCTGCCAACACAGAGCCTCGAAACGGGTTTCCTAACTAAGGAACGGGCCAGGATGAAACCGATGAAGACAGGTAGTTGTTCCGAGAGAGGAAGAACGGGAAGTGAGAGATGCCCATATATGTATGTTTTTCTTCGATAACGATGCCACGGCGAAGGGATTATCGAAGGCAAAGAGTGCGGGCGAACGCGGGTGCTGTTAGAGGAGAAAGGGTCAAAGGGCAATCAAAAGCGTCGGTGAGAAGTGGGGTGAGTGGTCGGCACGGATGAAAAAAGAGAAGCTGCGAACGCAAATTCACGTTTGAATATTGGACTTCAATGGGGCTTCTTGTAAAATGCATAGGTAGAAAAGGACGACAGAAGTGCTTCAAGGGGTGAAGGAGGGCGAAAAAAGTCTTAAAACTCTCCTTCGGTTGGGCGATAAGTTCGGGATAGAAATGTAAAAATAGCAAACCCAACAGATATAAGACCTAGCGCGACGTGTTCGTTAATGATCGTTCGAGGTTGACAGCGTACACTAACGTCTCACACTGTCCGAAGGGAATGATTTTTTACTCCACTTCAAGTAGTCGCTAACAACGTTATGCTAATAAGCAAAAGACGGGTCGAAGTTGTGCGAGTCTAACATAATGTAAGCGGCATATTGAGCGTCGTTACAAAAAAAAAACGAAATCTTTATTCGTAGAAACAATGCTCAAAACAAAACATGTTAGAAAATCAAATTAATCCTCCGGTAATGGGCACCGCTGTATAGAGTGCGAGTATAACAACAATCTTCAAAGTCTCCCAACACACAACCGAACGATAAATTTATATCCACTCGCGGTGAAATACGCTTTCGGTTCTGCTAAGTTCCAAACGCGGTATGTAGTTGTGCACCCACCGAGAGCAACACTCGAAACTTTTAATGAGTTCATTTGTACTGTAAGATTTTGTCATTGTCGTCAACTTGTTTTGTGTTCCTTTTTTTCATGTCTTACTTTGGCGTAAAGTTTGATTTTTTTTCTTTTGTCACACTACGTTCTACCAGCACGAGTGCTTGTCGGACGGACAATTTTCGGACCATTCGTAACTGACCTGCGCTAATGCTATTGATTCCTTTTTTTTCTTGGCAAATTCGGTCTCGTTACGGCCGCTGGTTGCAAATGGACAAAGCAACAACTTATCTTCGAGAACGGTCAATACTGCGAGCCGTAGTTTAATGCTTGAAACCAATTTAAAGTATCTCAAAATTTTAGCAGAAGCAAAAAAAAGGTGCTAAATTTTCATACTGTTTTTTATGTTTTGCATTAGAATGTTATACATACAAACAAATAAGATAGTAGCAACCATTTTGATTATATAGTTATTAGTAGCTTTGTTAACATAACATAGAATATTTAATTTTACTATTTATTTGAAAATGTTTTGGTTTGAAGCGTAAATGTTAAAACACTAACTAGAACAGGACAAGTCATCAGAAAGCAAGCAGACTGTTGTGCATATCCTCAACGTAATTTAAAGTTATATTTAATTTTAATAGTTTCACAGAGACATAGTAAAAATGCATATACACTTAAAACCGTTCAATCTATGTAAATTGTAATTTCAGCCGTATCAATTTTGCTTTAACTAAGCACGAAACTATCATTCAACGCAACCGGATATCCTATCGGCCAACTTCCGGTGGAGAATGGAACAAAATGTAAATTTAAACATTACACGACATAACGAATTAAGCTAAACCAGTACCAGATCGCTGCACAACTCCATTCAGCTCGGTTCATGGTGAAATTTATTCCTACCCCTTAACTCTGCTCCTTCCACACATGATTTCCATGCTGTCCTAATTTCGCTAACTAACCACTAAAAGGGATAAATGTGCAGAAAGCTTCGTAAGCTTTTTTTTTTTTTTGCAGCTCCAATTTTGACCCGCTACCACTATCAAATACCTATATTCGATCATTCACATTGCTCGGTCAACCACAAATCGACGATGATGACCGAGCTTAGTTGGTGCTGGTACGGCCGATAATTGAATTTATGCAAAACCACTCGTTTTGAAATTAAATTGCCACAAAGCGATGTGCGGTTGTGTACGGTTGAACGCAGCTGAAATTCCGGACTCTGTTCGGGATGGCCGGATGGGCTGGGGGCACAATAGCCACCCGAACGAAACTAAATCATCCAGGCAAATGGGGGTTTGTGGGTAGAAATTACGATCTGCACTTCGAAAAAGCACTTGGTGGTGCATTATAAATTACAAATTACAATAATGCTGCTCTGTGCTACTGGTTGGTGATGTACTACTATTAATGCCACCAACAAAAATCATAAAAACTCATCTATTTTCGCTAACTCAGCTCAAATTACGACTGCATCTCTCTGTCCCCGGCGTTCGAATGAAAGTTGGAAAGCCTTCAGAGGGGTTTAATGTTAGTTTAACGAAGCATTCTGTTGAATAAAATTTCTTCTGAAGGGTCCAACTTTGTACCTCATTGGAGTTTAGTCCTATTATTATCAAACGAAGCTCAAGAAATGAGCAGCAATTTAAAGAAAAGTCAATCATGAAATACCATTTACCAAACTTAAACTATGCTCCATTCATTTACGTTTGCTACAGGGGCAGTACTACATATTTTCATCTAAACTCGATACTTGGTCCGTAAATGCAAATGTACCTATATGTAAATGCATTCACATTTGGCCACTCTTCCAAACATCGCCACGGTACGAGCACGTAAAACTTCAATGATATTGCCAGAGAGAACATACTGGCTTATGCTCATCGTACCTACGCTTATTGTTCATAGCCTGCGAAAGAACCGTCCGATGGGTTAGTCAAAAGCCAAATTCACAAAAGCCATTAGCACCCATACGATTGTGTTTTTGCTCCGCGGTCGACAGCCACGTTGGGTAACGTTCGAACGTACCGCCGACCAGGCGTCTCCATTCACGAACTGTCCCAAAAACTGTTTCCGGACCTTCTCGGAATGCGGGTCTAGCTCGGATCGGGTCTTGTCGGATTCTCCGGGGGGATGCAGTTCGTGGTGCTATTACGTACGAGCGGTCCAAGGATGGATCCACCAGGACGGGACGCGCGTTCATTCATATTTAATCTATTGATGAATATGAAAACTTTCAACATTTTCAATTATACTCATTCGTGTCGTACCGTTACGGGGTACCGTGTACCGTGGATGGTTTGCGTTTTCGGTTCCCAGAAAACTGGGATTGAGGCAACGCCATGAGCTATTCATGAGGTTATGAAATTTTGAATGACTAATGGACTAATAGGATCGAGAAGCGCGCATTCGAAGCAGCTCCAGCACCGACCGTCCATGGGACAAAGAACCGTAATCTCATCTCGTGGCGTTTTATCATGCAGGAAAATATGGAAGGAGAACCGGTTCGAACACGGTCAGGACAGGCAATCTAGCGACAACATATCTAACAATCAGTATTTTGGTTCGTATAGCATCAGCTGGCCCTTTTTTGCCGGGTACCAAGGTACCGAAAGTGCGAACGTTCGGATGTTTTGGATGCTGCTGTAGTGAAACATTTAGTTGAGTGAGGCTAAGGAGGATGATGAAGTATAAAAAAAGGAACAACGATCGTCACCATCGGATACAGGCATGGTGGCATTCATCTGGCGCAAGATGCATTTATTATGCCGTCTGCAATGAGTATAATCACTCTGTCGCATCATGTCGCTTTCGTGGTGCCGTATAGTCGTTACGCATGGTGTTATGATTGATTTTAATGCCAGAATCAACCACAAAAAAACCGACATAAGCGTCGGTGAAGAACATAAACTGTGAACCTTTTGGATGCAATCAAATCTTTAGAATTTCATTAATTATAATATATGTTTGCATACTAGCCCAAGTGTTAAAAATGAACAAAAATGGTTAGTTTCTTAAACGGTGTAAGAAATAACGAAATTTATTAAAGAAAGATCGGAAGATGTTGTAATTAGAATAGTTTTAAATATATTTAAGATATCAATTACTAAAAAATGCTGTCCACTTCTTATTTTTAAGTATGACGGCTTGACGCCTTACTGTTAACTGTTCACTTTTGTTAATCAATTCTTGCACCCTGCTGATCTGTAATGTGTAATATGATAACCATTCTTGATATTAATTAATATACTAAATATCGGCCAATATTATTCACTTTCTTCATAGCAAAGAAATTTACTCTCTCGACAAAGTATGCCACTCACTTAATCATCATCAACTCGTCCGCCATTTTATTTCAGCAAATTATATACCCACCGCGCTAGTTCAACCTCGTCCACGACTGTTACATACCATCCATACATGCAGCTTGGATGCTGGGTAGCACAATCGACCCAACAGCCAATTACTCTTCCGGACGGGTTTTCATTTCCTTTCGGACGTACTGTGTCTCTCCCCTCGTGTGCTACTCCACACTTCGCCCGACTTAATTCACTGAGCTCAAATATCGTGAACGCCCTTTTTTCGGCCCTATCTCATAAATTAGTCTATCCCTTACAAAAAGGGTATCCGCTTTTGCCAGTGGGGAAAATCTGTTTGCCTGTTCTACCCGCTTGCACTACTAATTAGTACAAAAAAGAGAGACCATCCTGCCTTCCTGCGAGTGTGTGTCTGTGTGGTGTGAAAACGTTTGTCATTTACCGATTTCCTTAGTCGCAACTCCCCCATTTAAACATCTCGCTCACTAATACGTCGGCAAAAGCATGGTAGTAGCATCGTGCAGGAACCATTCGTATAATCGTTCGTTTCCTCCCTTTGTTTGCTTTCCGCTTTTTACCAACACCACACCACACGGACAGCGCGTTCTTCCCCGTGGAGCCGTATTCATCTCATTATATACCTCACACATTAGCGCACGTACGGGTTGACGGCCGATGGAAATAAATGGCTACTGGCTCGGGTCCTTTCTTCCAACCACCCACACACGCTCACACACACACACACACACACATACACAGAACGAACCACTTTCTGACGTCGCCTTAGCAAAGATGCTCATTTTCTGGTGTCTCCAACATATCCTTTTCTAGGGGAGATGCTGTTTTCCGTTCCATTCTCGCTCGTGGCGGTACTACTTTCCACTCCACCAATTCGCCCCTCATATCCCATAAAATGCCGCGATTTTTCTTTATTTTAGCTAGAGGAGTTTTGTTTTGCACCATACTCACACACACACACACACACACACACACACACACACATACAAACACCCGCACCACAGTAAACATTTCTTCACTCTCGCCCCATTAAACGAAGCGAGCAAAATGAAAATGGGTGGTGCAAAGAGCTTTGGCACTCTCACGCTCTCTCTCTCTCTTTTTCTTTCTCTCTGACGCATCTCTACCCGTGTTGCTTTGATTCATTTATTCTTTTATCTTTTCTGTTTGTAGCTTTCTTTTCGTTCGCCCTGCTAGTTTTTTCCTAGCGCTGGCTGTGCTGTACCATCGTTTTGTTGCCATTAGTCTCACAGCCACTATCATCACCACTACCATTAAGCGAATGAGTGTAGCGTCCCATCACACCACTTCCGTTTTGTCCTTTTCGTTCCCGTTTCTCTCTTCTGTTTGTGTCGCTGTGCGTTTGTTTGCAGCATCCAATAGGATAGGGCACGGTACAGGAAAGAGAGATGGAGCCACATTTAATTTGCTGCTTTAATTAAGAGTGACGATGATACTCAACCGAGTGCGAGACTGAGACGGGAAGAAAAGCATTAGCAAACAGTTAGGAGATTGCTTCCTAACCAATGGACGCCATTTTCTTAAGAGTTTGTTTTATGCAATGTTTTCTCGTGTCCCGTTTTTGTTTCCCTTTAATTCATATAATGTATTACGCGTGCTCGTCTTCGTCTTACTTCCTTTTCGTGCCATTTACTATTTACTAAATGTGTTTTTCCATTTCTCTTGTTTTTCTTTACAGGCATGAATGTTATTCCGTATTGGAATTAGCAAGATGAAACCAGCTGCATTCATAGCAAGCAACAGAAGTATTAATTTATGTTGATGGTAAGTTTCTTTACATGACACAAGAGTGGATTTCGTTTTTTTTTTTACTACATCTACTTTCAACTGACATCGATTTATTGCACTTTCTTATTCCAGAACCATTTTTGATAAACATCTGCAATTGAACTGTTGACGTTGGATGGCAGGTTATTAACAACTTCTTAGCAGGAATTTCCTTCGGTGGGAATTTTTTGCGTACAATCAACGGTAACGTGAGACAACCAACTATGCTGCAAAGTAGTACACAACATCAACTCAACGAAAGTATAAACCACCACTAACAAAGCTTATCGAACGTGAAAATGACTTCAACAACATTTACGCAACTGAAAAATCGACTAACAAGCTAGAAAAGACCACATCGAACAAACACATTTCAGCAACACATGCCGCACGATTCCTTGCGCCGCTTTATCCTGAAGGAGAACAACTGTAACCAAACGCATAAACACTGCATGACACTATTTCCCGTACGAGCACCAACAGTGTGCACGAGTACGAGGAAAGGAAATTGCATCGAAAGCATGACTTAAAATGTAACCGACCTGCGTAATACTCGCAACACAAGCAAACAAAACCAGTGAAACGAAAGCATGTAAGGCGAAAAGCGAAAAAAAGCGAAACAAGCACAGATAAACAGAAGAAATGCAACAATTAAGTTCCTACTCTAAAATAAAGAAAAAATGAAACATGAAACATAGATAAAAATATACGTTATAAACGAGAGTGTAATAATTGTACTATTTAGGCGCATGAATTTATCCCCAAAACGGACTGTTCGATGTTTTTCGGGAGTTAAGAAAACCAGAGATTAAGAAAACGAAAAGGCATATGGCACACAACACACATATGGCGCATGTGCGCATGCGTGAGCAAAAACCAAAAAAAAAACAAGAAAAGAAAGAAGCAGCATCAAAATCATGAACATACACATCGTGATGACAAATGTAAAGTTACAAGAGACTGAACGTTTGCCGTGCGGCCGGTATATGGTTGATGCGTGTGAAAAGTGAAAGGATGTTCCTGCTAGCCGATAAACTCCCTTTCAAGTGAAGAAGCTTCTAAACTTTACCGTCGGATTCGATTGCACGTTTCGTTGATCAGCTGTGGTCGGATTGGTTTTTCGTCAACGGAACCTATTAGCTGGTATCCGGACTGTTCGACGCTAAGAGCACTGCGACCGTTAACAGATTGACTTTAGAATGTGTAATTTAATTTCAAGAAAGGTTAGTGATGAAAGGCGTTCGTACGAACAACACACGCGGTACCGCGCAAACAGCCATATGCCGTTCGTCACGGCAAGCAGAACAGTTTGTGCACCTCGCTTGATCCCATCTTCAAACAAAATGAAGATGAGACACCTACTAATTCTACTAATGTATCGTATTTAGTACTAAGAAAGTTACGCGGAAAGAACAGTTGAGATATGAGCGTTTGAAGGATGCAAAGATTACTGCACTACCATACCATACACGGTACACGCGACGGAAACAGAAACAGCGTGATTTTATGCGTCAGAAATGGCGGGAACGCTGAAGCATAATTGTATAAATTGAAGGCTAAGGTGAAAGACGTGTAACAAAAGTTGCGGAAACAGTAAGCACAAACGACGACTAATCTTAACGAAATGCTATACAGTGTGTGCGTGTTTGTAATTAAACTCAAATCAAACTGAAGGTATGTAGAAGCGACACACAAAAAAGGGTGGACTATTTGAACAGGATTATGATTAGTGTACCATAACCGTTTACAATTTTCGTTTCCATTATGGGCTCACGGGGAGTACCCGACCCGTTTCGATGCAGTTGTAGAAAGATTCTTCAGGTACGTTGCACGTTTGCTTCCTGCACGTACACATAATTTGATGCGGGCGATTTTCGAACCATTGCGCATATATATTTACCAACTATCTGTGCGCAATCAAACCAGTTTGGACCAGACGCGGAACACTCAACATCCCAACAACCGTTCCCTGAAAGAAGCTCTGTGACCGTTTACAAGATAAGCATTGCGATCGTACTTAATATTGTAGTTGGCTTGTCCCTATATACATGGAAGTATTTTATAAAATGACAAAGAAAAAAAAACGAACAAAAAAAATATAAAAAGACTTAAAAAACTTAAGAAAAAAAAGAATTACCGAGTGCATAAAATAGATGGAAGTTACAACAAAAACACACATATTCATACATAATCACTGGATATATCTACTCCTAAATGATCAACTCAAGCTAAATGATCCTACTATCCTGCGTTGTTGGAAGGCAGCGATCGAGTGCGTTCGAACGCTGCCCAACACTACCGATAAATGATCAAATGCATAGTAAAACATGCAACCCATGTGCAATGTGATTGTGTTTGCTCGGTGCAGTTGTGTGCAATAAGTTGAAAGGCGATCCTTTTTTGATAGGAAATTAATCGAAGGCACGAAATGAACCCGATCAAAGGATGGTGTGCTTAATATATGCGAGGAGGCACCGTGTCCTTTGTTCTCTTTCAATTCAGCAAAATAAGCATCTAAATGTTTAAGGTACAAACTTCAGGCCAGTCTCCTGAAGTCGACAGGAGATTGGATTTCAAGTTTGGACGGAATGAATGCATTCATGTTTATATGGCAGCAACAGCTACAGCTATTGCCTAAGAGATAAACAAACAAACAAACAACGTCCCAATCGATTGGCATGACATATTTTTTTAGATTTATAGAGTTGACGGTAAGGGGAAGTAATAAAAAGCCGGTGGCTAAGCGGTAGCACTAACTGATGAAAAGTTCCTATAATGCATTTCCCGCAGTTCTTCGAGTCGATCGAGAATGGGTATGCGACAATTTGCATTAATATTACTGACATTATAAAACACACACACACATACAACAATATTGTATTAGTACTATCGTAAAGAAAAACATATGTATAAAAGATAATTGTTTTTTTGTTTGACTTAATTTGCGATTTTATTATCCAGCGATGCATTAGTACGTAGTGAACCATTCAAACCATACTGCGCATGTGCTAGTAAAAATATTGACTTTAATGATGTATGTAAGCTTCCGCTTAAAGAACTTCTACGCACGGTCCAAACACAAACGGTGCAATGGTTTTAAAAGGGGGGCGGCAAAAACTGAACTTTCACACCAATTACCACCAAGTGCGTGTAGGCAGCAGGGCTTACCTGATGGATCGGATCGCAACTGCAACGAATATTTTTGAATCGTAAAACATTCCATGGCCAACGAAAGATAGAAACACAGCATGCGTCTGTCTTGAAAATGAAAAGAAAAAAAAAACGAACAATCAATCATTGTGAACTGCTTCGCAAACAGTTGCACACAGTGTTATGGACTATACGTTTTGTTTAACATTTCCATTTGCACTGCAAACTTCACTGGTGTCGTTTAGTTTGATGTAAAAATATGAATACACAGCTCCCCATATACATAAACACACACATGAAGGCATTGTTTAGTGAGGTACTGGCACTACCTACTCCAACTGATACCAAAGTTGAATGTTGCGAAAACATGGCAATTGATACTCGCGAAAACAACAATAATAGTTTACTAGGTTGAATAGAACAAACAAAAAATGGAAGTGTGTTTAAAGAATTCGGACATTGAGTGGGGCAGAAACATTTATGGCTAAACCGCAAATAACTTTTAATGAAACGTATTTGGTTCCTATTCGAGAAAGAGAAGAAACACACACAAAGTAAGAAGGAAGGGTGGAAACGTTTGAAACAATACGAGAGAGAGAGAGAGAAAAATGTAACACAATAAAACCAAGCAAAAAAGGGACATAAACAACCTACACTCCAATTCGATGATACCACGAAAAATGCAAAACATCAAAACAATAACGATAAAATCAAACTGATCAAACCGGTTGAATACACAAGAAAAGCGAAAAGCGTAAACGAACAATGGTTGAAGAAATGGAAAACAGAAAGACTCGACATATCATGAAACGATTACTTTTGCCCTCGCATTAAAAAAGTGAAAATAAGAAAATTTTTAAACCCGCCAGCAACAGAAACGTGAAAAACTAGAGCAGAAGGTGAAGGTGGAAACACACAAAAACGGATTAAAAAAAAAAGAAGTTCTTTCATGTGTCAAATGTCAACCTACATAACACACTATTACTACTACCACTAGTAATGCAACTATTGCTACGAATACTACTACTATTACCACTACTACCACCACTAACTACTAACAACCTACTCGACACAGCAAACAGCAGGTTACGCGCAGAAAACCCGTTACTTAGCGTACTTCCGTTGAAACGTTTGTTGGCCGTTTTATTTCTCTCGAGCCACTTGTTGTGATCTACTCTTGGTTTTAGGTGCAAAAACAAAAAAAACGAATCATGCCAATCAAAGGCCAAGACAAAGACAAAGAAAAAAGAAAACAAAAACCTCTACTACAAAGTTCCTGTTCCCTTGCTTTTTTGGTGCATGATCGCACAGAGGATTGATCGGTACCCGAGGGATGATTGTTTAATTGTGTGTGTGTGTGTGTTTTTTTAAACATGTTTTTGTTACTTTTATTGGAAACCTAATCCATTGTAACTCTCTCCGCGTAAAATACTGCAGCCATTTTTTTACACCAATCATTACAAAACGATCCTGATTGGAGGGCGCTGTTTCCGACATTTGTTTCGTTAAAGTGAAAATGATCGTTTTCGCGTTCAGTTGAGCATGGAGTCTTCGTATTGGGACAATGATTGTGGAAGAAAAACTCTCATAGAAACAGTTCAAATTTCAATCCGATGGACACTGAAACTAGTAAAAGTGAAGTGTAGTTCCTACCGGGATGATTCGTTTGAATTGTTTCGAGTTTTCGTAGTACAAAAGAGAGTGGATGCTGTTCACCCGAAATCACCATGTTGTAGGGTTAGGTTGTAACCAGCCAACGCTCAACAGTGTCGTTGGTGACGTCGGTTAAGTACGTCCAGCTTTGGAATAAAAACAACACAATCTACGCAACCAAGTATGAGGACCGTGCTCGCAAAACAACACCACAACAACGTTTGATAAAACATTAAACATAATAAACACACGTACACACACATACAAAAACCTAACGAAAATGGTAAAAAGAGTTCCTACTAATTAAGTACACTAACAACATTTGCACTTGCAATGCGCAGTGTTCGTTTTAGTTACGTTTTACGTTTGTTTCGTTGTTTTGATTCGGTTTTTAATCGATTTCCCCCGATGTATTTAGTTTGTTATCCATGTGATTTTGTTTGAGTGTAATTTTCTGTCGTTTTAAAGATTTGGTGACATACTACAACGTTACTTTTTTGCGTTATTACAACATTGCACCTATGCTATTTGTATTACTAAACCACTAAGCGCAGAACTACTGATTATGTAAGCATTATTTGATGAGTTTAACGAGTACGCGAAATTGTAAAGATAAACTGAAAACAAAATATGGTGAGAAGTAACTATTAGCTGTAGGATCGAAATGCAGTGCAGAGAAGTGCAAAATGATCAACCACCAACTCGGAACGTGAATCAGACTTCCTTCGTTTCCGATTTCCGCGCTAACAGAGCGTAAAACATACAGTTGAAAGTGATTTTATGTTTCCGGTCCATAATGCAACCTTACAACACACACTTAAAGTCTACCGCAACACCGCACAATGGAAAAGAAATGAAAAGCAACATGATAAAACAGTGCATTGAACAGCATTTGCAATAACAAGCGAAAGATAACAGTTATACAGGAATATCGTAAGCACGATACGAGGACTACACAACGTCGTTCATCCGTGATTGATATGCTAGTGGAAGGGAAAGGTTTAATCAGATGTCAACGCAATTGCCATCCGTTTTCACCATCCCACGTCCGTCTATTCTTCCACCATAAAAATCAACTTCAGCTAAACTCCAACGCTAACTAACGCTCGTAGCGCGGTAAGTGGGAAAAAGCAACTTCAAACTTAACTTACTTACATCTAACGAAAGGAATAAATGAATCGTGAAGCAAGGGGATACACATCCTAACAATTTAGCACAAATCAAGATACATTGACGGAAACTAAAACACAAACGTACACACTCCCACAATTGCAGAAAAAAAATCTACTTACATTGTATAAGATATATTGTCAGATGTAAAAGAAGAAAAATAAAATTATTTGGTAGTCAAATTCGAAGGACTTTCATTTATTTACATACTTTCCACAAGGGCAACGCACAATGGAGTTCCCGAAGGTAAGTTTACTTTCGTATAGATGAGTGGCACTAAAACCATTTTTTTTCACCAAGGCTCTCATGAATGTGTATCTGTCTCTCTCTACGGTGCGCCGCATGTCGAGTTAAATAACCGTTCTATTATGGTAACGTACTGTTGTTGCGTGCGCCTTCTTTATTATTTATTTTATACTTTTGACAACAGTATACTATACTATAATACGTTCGGGTATAATTCAGCTACTGTTGAAGTTTCTTGAGCGATCGTCATCTGCAGCAATATGTTTCTTCTTCATGTAAACTACCTGTTATATTTGCAAATCATCCTGTCATAAACAATACCTAACATAGCCTGTAACAAACGTCCTAGTTTATGGACAAAGTGTATAAAAAACAGCAGAAAATGAAAATGACGATCATTTTAGACAATGAAATTATAGAACTAGATGCTTCCTTCCGCTTCATGCTGGCGCTAGAGAGGACCATCTGAGACTCGAGGGGTGGAAACTTCGGGGACCATCTACTATAAGAACACTCCAGATCTTGGTATACACTGATGACATAGAAAGCATTGTGTTTTTAGCACGAAAGCTCGTCACTTTTCGGAAGCACGAAGCGGAATTACTTTCGGATGTACGTTGCTAGAGTAAGCGAAGATAAGAAAGTATGGGACTATTTCAAAGGTGTATTGCCGATCCTTACGTCGCCGAGGTCGGAGTAAAAGTGAGAGCGATCGATCCGTCGATCGCACGCACGAAGCCTTAAATCAGATCCTATCGCAGGATTGGAGAGAGGAAACTCTCTCCCACGCGCTCACGCAGTTGGCAAGCGATAAGAACGCACTTACGCCTGCAGAAACGCATTCGAAAGCAGGGATTTCGTAACGATGATACGCGGTTAATTCGAACATCGTTATGTTCGATAACCACATTGGTTTGAGGCTCTCTTATTTAGCAGAAGCTTACCAACGAATCGCACCAATGGCGGCACTGAATCTCGGGTTGAAGATATACGAGACAAAAACCAAAATGATAGTGGCACCACCAGCTACCTCATACTAACAAATACTGATTTACGAGGTGATGATACAGATAGGTGATGTGCAGATAGGTGATCGCACCTATCTAGTCTTCCTAAATTTCACTTATCTAGGATCAAAGGTCAGCACTGACAACAACATAGACGTTGAATTTCGCGCAAGGGTGCAGGCTGCCAACCGGTCATATTATAATCTAAGGAAGTTTCTCCACTCAAAATACCTGTCACGACGTACGAGCTGTAAGGGGGCCGTCGAATAGCGAATTAGACTCACCAGGCTCCGGTGAGCAGGTCATGTCACGAGAATGGCCCCAGACAACTAACCCGTTAAGTCCTAGACACGGACATGCATGGTAGGCTCAAATCGTGATGGAGTGATTGCGTTGATGCGTCTGCCAGAAAGGCCGGGATATTGGATTGGCAAACGGCGGCGCTGAGAATTCGATCTTTGCCAGGGGCCTCCTGATTATCCACCTTATTATCAATTACCTGGTGTTTGCAGGGTCCCCTTCTCTACACAACGGGGCCCCTTTGCTAAACAAAAATTAAGCATTGTCAGCAATACACCCATCCACCACCCCGCTTTCCAAACGGCCGAGCCACTGAGAGAAAAAAAAATTGAGATGAATTATCGGGGAAAATTGAGATGAATTAGATATTAAAACAGATCTTGTGCTCATGTAAACTTTCTCACGAGGGTGTTAAAAAGATTTCAGGATCTCCACATTACAGGGGGACCAGCAGCCGTAAGCTACTTTTGAAACATTAACTTGATCTTCACGGAAACTTCCTCAATTTTGTTTGGTGAAAGGAAATCACCTGTAACGCAATTAGAAACAGCAACAATACTTAACTGTTCCGGAGGAATATCAAACAAAGGATTTTCATTTGTTGCTTCCATTAATTTATTCTATAATTTAGAGTTTTATTTTTGGGTCTGCCCCTAGAAATTGCGATTTGTACGACGCAGACAAGAAATGCTTTATGGTACGTTCCAGTTAGAGACATTTTTTTTCAAACTTGCTTTAAATTACAGCCAAATGATATCTTACATGCTCAGAGTCCCGTTTGAGCGTGTTCTGCGCGAGGAGCAAACTCGTTTTCTCTTATTTAGCATACATTTTTCCATTTATTTCCTACCTGAAACAATTAAAAACTACAAATAAAATTTAAATTAAATATTTTATTTTTCACAGCAATCACAATGAATCATTTTGTGCTAACGCCTAACAGTATGCAATACTTTCAACATTCACATCCACATTTTCAACCAGCTTTAATATTGCCACAAAAGGTTTTCCGGTAAAAGACTCGAGAAGGCCCCCCCTAGAATTATTTGTGTGCAGCACTGTAATCTGTCAATTTTGTCGCACAGTGTTTTTTCATGCGGTCAAAATTTATTAAATAAACGCAATTTCTATTATTGCTTAAAATACTTTCTAGAGACCAAATAGAACATGAAAAATAAACTTAAATATGCCTTTTAATTAGTAAGTTGCTCTGCATAATGTTCGGCAATTTCCTAATGGTACATATCGTATATACCCGGTACAACACTTCCTTCAAATATGTTCTATATGAAAGGGGCAGTTTATTGGCCAAATAGTTCTTCCGTTGCTAAACTGAAGAGATGAGATGATCCTTCGCCATCAAAATAAGAGATTATGATGAGGGAAGAGTTATTTAAATTCCAAATTTAGCCTTTTTTTCCTTCAATTCATTCATCTTTTTTTGTCCTTTCAGAAGATCATCCGCACCCATAGTGATTTATTTGCGACATGTGCTGCGAATTGCATACTGTTAGGCGGTTTTCCTATAGGGACCAACCAATTTCGTCAGGGGGGGGCCTTCTCGACAAATTAAATAAAAACGCATAGGGTGCAACTCGGGCATTCTCTGTACTAAATATCAGCATCATTGCCGTAGCATTTTCACCGGTTTGCTTCGTGTGACAGCTGTTTGACGTTTCGTAGCAAAAACCGAAGTCGATCCATTTTCCCGAAGTTTGACAATTGGTCAAAACAATCACGAAAGGTGAAAAATGTTGGTCGTGGAGGTAGGTCGCTTTCGGAAGGGAAACAACGGAAGAAATCGAGAAAAAATCGACTGCTGCGCGTCGCGAATAGTGCGTGTGGTTTAGTAAAATGTTTTCTCTCAATTGCAGCGGAAGTCGGCGAAATAATGACGGAAACGTTTCCGCTGCATGAGTGCGTCTTTAACGGTGATACGCGAAAACTGTCGCTGTTGCTGCGGACACACGAAATCGCCGAAAAGGACAAGCATGGTGAGTTGCCCCGATATTAATCGTTTTATCGGGATGGCTGGGCAGCGATTGCCCATTCGATTCGATAGCGAATATCAACGTTGCAGCGGAAGTGGAAGGTGATGACAAACGGGACGAGCTGGTCATATTCATGCATCGATAAGTTTCTTGTCTGTGCGTATCCACGCAACCGCGTAATGGTGCGAAGCAGTATTACCTGTGTGTTCACTTTTTCTTGTATTCGCGGACTGTGATATGCCCGGGACCGGACCGTTTTTTCATGCCGAAAAATGCTGTGTGTAGCAAAACTAAATGATTTACACATTTGATTTAATAGTTCAATGATTGATGTAAAGAAATAGCGATAGTTGTGAGTTATGATATGAGGTTGAAATTTATCAGTGTCGAACAAACTAACCACCGTCCATGTAGTGTTGTTTATAAATAAATGTTGTGACTTCGATAATGCTTACATACTGTCCTAGTACTAATGATCTATCTTCGTGTTTTGTACTATTTCGTTTTAGGAAACACTCCACTCCATTTGGCTGTTATGCTAGGAAAGAAAGGTAATTATACCAACAGGAGGAAGTCGAAAATAAATCAGGCACCGGTATTTCGAGGGCGGTAAATGCGAGAAAAATGACTCGTAGTAATCCCACCCCAGTTACTGGGAGCTTCCCTTCGGTTTCATTTAATTTTCCAATTTGCCGCCCAACATTCGAGCAAAGCCCAGCATCGTGAAATTAATATTTAATGAAAAACGTGGGGAAGTTTTTTCGTGGAATACAAACATTATCATTCCTTTTCGATGCTCAATAGTAGAAAGGAAAGCCAACCAAACAATATTATGCAAGCTACGAAACGTGTGTGAAAAGGAAATGTCTCAAACAGTGCGTCGCTCTGGTGAGCTTTCCGTGTGCAAAGATGAGTGATAACAGTGATCTGTGTTTTGTCCGGACAACTTAATCGTCTGTCGCACAAAAAAGATACAAATTTGCCTTAACAACAACCGGTGGTGGAACGATACGAGTTCATCAGCGTTTTTGTTTTCGCTACCTCCGAACCATACCTCATTGATGATTATTTATCTTTCGTACAATGGCACATACGTTCCATCGACGCGGGAAAATGATAAACCCTGTAACATCGCATCCAACCCATACAGTCCCTCATCTCGTTCGACTCTTATCACCAGCGTGTCGACCGGCAGCCACTTGAACAGGTGGCGATGGTATCATTGCGCGAAGAATTCGCAAGAGAAAAACTGACTGCCACCCTTTTGCAAAGTGGTAATTTCTATTGAATCGTTTTCTAATGGAGACCCATACCTCCACCACCTCCACTAAATGTATTATCATAAGATAATGAACCGGTGACAAAGTAGTAGGGCAAGAGAAGTCCATCCTCGCGTATGATAAGAGAGCACGTTAGTCAATACGTACGCACTAACGTACATTAGTCATCCGGAGAGTTTACCAAATTCGAAGGCTAAGCTTTTTTATGTACATGAAATAGCTGTGATTTGACACATTCACGATGACTTTCAAGTAATTAAAAGAAATAAAAAGATTAAAAAAACATTTGTCAGGTTTAACTCACAATTTGTTGTACTATCAGTAGGATTATTGTCATTGTTTTTAATCAATTATTAAAAAGAAATGTAAAATCCGCTTCCTATATTGATGCCGTTTCTATTTGTGACATCGTAAATAGAATCATTTGTATTTGTTTAACACAATAACTCTAACGCTCACCGGCTATACCTTCGGAACGGAACTCTAATGCTCACCGGCTATACCTTCAATGTGCTCTCGGGAAGTAATCATTTCTACTTTTTAATTCATATTTCATCCCAGCCGTGGTCGGCTTGATGGAAGGTGATTTAAATCGTGTCCCTTCCCTCCTATCAGGTTGTAGTATTTTCTATCGATTTGTCTCAGTCGTGCACGTGGCGGATGATAGCAATAAATGTCATTAGTTAGAAGGAAACGACTCGCGTCCATCGCTACTATCAACCTTGATGAAGTTCTGCTGTTTGCTTCGTCACCTTGTCCTAGAATGCCGTTACAGTTCTACGCCGAAGCTTAGCAAACTGTTGCCATAGGTCGATGGGGTGACAAGCAGACTGAAACGCTAGAGCAGCGGAAGGATGCCAACCGGATCCCTGGTTTCCTTTTTTCGCGATGTGCTTCCTTTGACTCCGTTTTAAGCTTCCTCTTTTTTCTCACTTCTTTATTGATTACGCTCTCGCTGACCTCTTCGCGGTGCTGCCCAGTTCGATGGCTCGATGGGTTGTTTTTTCCGTCTTACCACCGAACTGCCGGAATCAATCGCCGCGAGCTGTTGTTTTTCATTTGTTTATTTATAGTCACGCAACTGGCTACATTTCCTGACTTGAAAGGAATGGAACCGGTATGCTTATGGCATGCTGCGGAACAACTTTTCGTTTCGAAGCGTCCTTTTTCCTTTCATCGGTATCGACTTTACAACCTTATCACATTGGTAAACTTTTTTTTTTATATTTTCGTTAGATTGTTTCGTTCGTGTGAAGGCTGTGCGAAAGTTATTTATTTTTAAAACATGTATGAAGCGAAGGAGCAGGGAATGCTTTTTAATAACGCGGGGCAAACAAAAAAAAATCGTCCCTTTTTAAGACATCGTCGAAAGATTACACAAAATCTTGGCGATGGAATTCTTGTTAGGCCTTTTGGTAAAAATGAAAAAAATACAGAAAGCTTTTAAAGAGTGTTCTACTGCTATGGAGGATTTAGAATAAAGACTAAACATAGTGACGACATGTAGTGCCTTGTAATGTGTGCCTAAATTGAATCTGTATTCGAAGGAAGTGTCCGTTATACAGCATCGTTATAAGGTTCAAAACTAAACATTTTTCTTGCAAATGTATTATTCAGTTCAACACTCATGTGTTATTCATCTCATTAATATTTCTGTTTGTTTCGGTTAATTTCAGAATGTATCTTCCTATTGCTTGCTCATGGCGCACCGGTTAAAGTAAAAAATTCACAAGGATGGTCCCCTTTAGCGGAAGCGATCTCGTACGGAGATCGACAAATAAGTATGTGTATTCTTATCTTCATTAGAAAGTTTATGCTTTATTCTTTTTTTGGTTGTTGTTCCCCATTTCAGTCAGTTCACTGTTGCGAAAACTAAAGCAACAGGCCCGCGAACAGATGGAACAGCGGCGTCCAAACCTGGTTAAAGCCCTGAAACAGATGGGCGACTTCTATATGGAGCTTAAGTGGGATTTTCATTCCTGGGTCCCACTTATCTCGCGCATACTTCCCTCTGATGTTTGTAAAATTCATAAATCCGGTTGCTCGATCCGGCTCGACACGACGCTGGTCGATTTTTCCGCCATGCAACGTGGCGACATTTCGTTCATTTTCAAGGGCGAAAATCCACCAAAGGATTCGCTGACGGCGCTTGACAATGAGTGCCGCTGCTACCAGCACGTCCGGCACGAGGAGACAGAGATGGAAATCGAGGATGAGGTCGACATCCTAATGTCGAGCGACATTCTTGCAGCACAGATGTCAACCAAGGGTATTAGTTTTACGAAAGCACAATCTGGATGGATCTTTCGCGAAGATCGGCGAGAAACGGTGGCCGGACAGTACGATAGCGATCTCTACACGATAAACGGATTGACGCTGGAACAGCGCAAACGCCGTGAACATCTGTCACGGGACGATCTGCAAAAAAATAAAGCGCTAATGGAATCACTGACGAAGGGTGGGCAAAGTCAGCAGGGCGGAATCGATCAGAACGGCGAGATTTACCGAAGAGAATCGCTTCAGCCACCGCCCAACTGTGAGGTTACCTGGGAGGAGTACGTTTCGGCTGAGCCGGGCCAGTATCCCAACTTAGGTCGTGAACTAGTGTATAAGGAATCAAGCAAAAATTTTAAAGCAACAGTAGCTATGGTAAGTGATACTGTGTACGGGACTGATAAGACTGATTTCTGTACTTACTGACAAACTTCCTGTGTGTCTGTGTTGTTTTGCAGAGCAAAGACTTCCCGCTGAGCGTAGACATGCTGCTGAACGTGTTGGAAGTAATAGCACCATTCAAGCATTTCAGTAAGTTGCGTGAATTCGTGACACTGAAGCTACCCAGTGGCTTCCCGGTGAAGATCGACATCCCTATCCTACCGACAGTGTCGGCCAAGATCACGTTTCAAAAGTTCGAATTCCGGGACGATATTTCGCCCGATCTGTTCGTCATTCCGGAGGACTACAAAGAGGACACGATGAGGTAAACCCGCTACTATCCCTGTTCCGCGTTCCATCTAATGTGCTGCTCTCGTTTCTGTTTTCTCTCTTTCTCTCTCGTTCTCTTCTTGTTCTTTTTCTTCCAATTTGTGTTTGTCTTGTGTTACTTGGGGCAACCGTCCCTTTCCCAACTCCACATAATTTCCTTCCGTATTGTTATGTTTATTCACTTTGGTTCAACCCGATTTCGGTACCACCACCCAATGCACAATCAACGCACTACACATTTTTCTTACATGTCTCACAATGCACAACAAACGTATGACAACATCAACTCTATGATTGACTTCTTCCCGCGAGAGCGCCATCGTGCCATCTCTGTGGTAAATTCACCTCGCGATAATGATAATTAATACGATCAGGTTTCTCATTTACTTCATAGATTTCCTGATTTATGACCTTTCGATATCGACCGATTAAATTCACGCGCGCTGCTGTTCGCTGTCAGCCAACCTGGACAAACCGTGCCGCCGCCGTCACTGCGTTGCAATTGTCAGCATTTAGCGGTGCCGGGGATGCGGGATACTCGTGTTCATCTCCTCTGCAATTATTGAACCGTTCGTGGATGTCGACGATCATTGGCTGCTTGCTGGAAAGCAGGCCCAACCGCGACATACTAGTTGTCCTCTTGTCCCCAACCCGATGCTACCGGTTTCTGGTTAAACAAACACACAGATTTGGAAGAGAAACTATACTGTTTTGAGGTTGTAAAAGTGTAAAATGGCTGCGATTAGTGTCGATTAAAAAAAAACACGACCGAACGGTATTAAAATTGATAGAATAGTATTTTATTATCCTACACACATGCACTATTTAAAGTGGCAATATGTAAGCGAAGGAAAGATGTTCGTAAACAAATGGAAGGTTGTCTTCTTTCTTCTTACATACCTTTATTCTGTCGGGCCACTGTTTGGATCTCCTTATTATTTGTAAAAAAGAGTGTGGAAAAATCACCTTATCATATGTAACACTGACTTACAGGGCAATTTCACAGGAATTGTGTCTATGACTTTTTTTACTTTATACCTGACCAATATCTGCAATAAAGATGAAATAAGATGCATGTGAAATCATTCGCTAAGAAAAAGACAAAGAAAACGTAAGCAATGCATAATTCTACTCGGAAGGAAACGTACTTGAAACATACACACACACACTAAACCATGGAAGCAAACAATATGTGAAACGTGAGGCAGGAATACAAATTTTTGGTGTACGTAGAGAAAAACGAATTTATCGTAAATTTGACAAACAAACATATTAACTAAAGAAACCTATACACAATGAAGCATAAAGCGGATAGGAAGAGAACGACTGGAGAGCGCATTTTACCAAACATCATAAAACCATTAGCAATCAGTCCAGCAAGCAAGTTGTTTGATAATCGGGAACCTTGCCGGTATGTAATCGCTCTACAAATCCCATCCATTTGTCTATTACTATATTATTTTACCGTGTCACTATGGGGTTCGGTGGTAGCCGTTGGTGTAATTTTTCTCCAAAAACCCGAACCAGGTAGCGTATCGTACTCCAAAACCGGTAATCGGATTGTCACAGCGATTGTGCACCGTGTGTTCATTGTTGTTTGGCTTATACGGCATGCCCGACAAGGCCGGTTAAGAATTAGATACGGATGTGAGGACAAAACTACACTATTCACGTATCGCCTAAAACCACTAGGCAAGTAGAACAATTGGTCTCGTGCTTGAGAAAGCAATCGAGGGAAACGATAGAATGCAAATGCGCACGAACGCTTGCTACCAAACGGATATACTTACATGTGTCTCTAAACCAAAATCGGAAATTTGTAAGATGTTTCTTAGGTGGATTAACCGAGCAGGGAGATGAAGCTGGATATCGTGAAGAAGACAAAGAATGCATACAAAGATCTATTAACTTAAATTATGTTTATTTTGATAGACGAAAGAAATTGCAACGAAAACAGAAAACCATTCTTCATAAAAAATGTTTGCATCATTACATCGAAACTAAGAAAAACAAGATGAGTGATTCATACCTTTCAATTAACACACATTCTTGAAATCATCCATATTTATGCATTCTACGAAATCATTTTTTTGTGATTTACAATCAACTTGACTTGGATAGTGCGTCGTTACCCTGGTTTGATTTGTACCATGCGGTAAACACGTTAACAGAGAATTAATTATCCCAAAGCACCTACACCCATGTGCGCATCAAACCGCCATAATTATCCCTCGAGGACCTCGTCTTTCAGTACTGTGTAGTGTGTAGTGCTTGTGGAATTTATCTCATTACGGATCTTAATCGTTTCAGGGTGCAATTCATCGGTACAGATGCCAAATAATGTTTCCTGAATGCAGAGGAATGCAAACAAACAGATGATGGCATTTATAATTTTGAGCATGTATGTATGTGTTTCGGAAACACTGTGTTTCAATTAATTAAATCAATGTTATAGGAACAGGGTTTCGGAATTATATACAATTTCTGACTAATTGCAATGCATGGTGTAATGTAACTCATTATTGTGTACTAATGTCAGAAAAGATCATACTATATTTCAAAAGTAATTCGTTTTCTTTTCCATGATAATTCATTCATTTCAACGAAAATTATTTTTATTCCATTTATTTATACAAAATACGATACAGTAAAAAAAACATTTTCGAGGTGGCTTTTATACAGTCTAACGGTACGACAAGGATTACTTACGATCTACTTGAACAATGAGCACTACACGCACCCTGCTGCTGCAGAATGATTCTAGTGATGGGACCAACCTGGAGGTGGTTTTGGGATTGGGACCCATTCCGTCACCTGAACTGGCCCCCAGACGCGCTTCCATACACCCACGTACACCTTTTTCTCCTGCCAGCTTTTCACCCATCGTGGCTTCCAGACGAGCTTCTTCTTCCAGAATCCGGTCGGTTGTGGTGGGGCGGTCACAACTACATGATCGTGATGCACGTGATGCACATCGTGGTGGTGTACATCGTGGTGCAGATCGTGATGAAGGTCATGATGCAAAAGTGAATGATCGGTACTCGCAAGGCTGTGCAGCAGTGCATCCGAATGATGGTGCACTAGATCGTCATGATGATGATGGGCAAGCGCTTCGTTGGCAGCAAAGCTGTGCATACGATAAACAAGTAGTAGAAGTTGATTAGTGATAGAAACATGAGTGTAAAGAAAAGAAGAAACGTAAAATTCCATTTTTAAAAATGGTAAAAGCATCGCCCTCGCTGCCACAAAACATTACTGAAGCGTGTGTATCAGCACAACGCACCAAACACCACTTCAGCTGTGAGCGAATGGAAATGGATTGAAAATGTAATCCCCATTTTCGCTGGTAGCGTGTCCTACACCTTATTTTCGTGGCTGTGGCAAATTGAACGAGAAAATCACTCTTCAGTAGTCAAGATTAAGGCCGGTAAGATTAAATCCCCAATAATTGGTAACCCTTACCACCCATATAATGGGCACGATGCCAATGTTTCTCTCCCTCGCGGAAAGCTATCCCTCGATTCGTTTCCATTAGCGGTTGCGGTCTCCTGGCAGTAATTTATGGAAGTTTTTCTATTTATTCCCCATTTCTCTTACCCACTCCCATCGACACACACACGCGTGCACTTCCACCATTTGAAGCGGCACAGATTTCATACGAGACATGTTATGTGTTTTTTCTGCCCGTTTGGTTTGGTTTTCTTCGCCGAACCAATTTACAGCCTAATTGCAAACTAATCGATTGCCCCATACCACCGCAACTGTTTACTTAATTCACTGTGCGGCTGCTGGGAGTGTTAAGCAACCGGTATAGGTTGCACGGGATCGGTTTTCCGGTTTTGTTTTGGCAGATGGTTAACGTTTCGCACAGTCCCAGTCCCGACATGTTGTTCTCCTGGCTGCGTTGGGCTAAAGGTCGGTTTTTTCTTCACCTCACAGGCACCCGAGAAAGAAGACAGCATGGTGTAGCAGTAAGTACATAAGCCATTTGTCTGATCGATGGAATGGTGTTAACGTGCGTCATGCTGCTCATGTGTGAACAGGAATTACCACGCACGGTTGGTGCTTTTTACGTGTTTTTCTCACAAGCAACTAGGTAAATGGTGATGCCTTTATGCTGGTTAAACGTGCACCAAACGCTGTGAAAACAATTTACCCCAAAATTAGCTGAATCACTTGTGTACATCTAATACCTTTCTAAGTCACTGGCAAACGATGGCGGCAGTTGCGATAGCAGGATAGCTAACGATGTTGTGATTAATAAGATCTGCAATTACGACAGTAAAAGAAAACAAAAACACTTTTTTAAAACAGACGCTTTTAATACACTTTTTCACATGTCATTAGCACGTAGAATAGCACAGTTACAGAAGATGATCTGTTAATGGAGACGCCTGGTCTCTTGTTGCTTTTTTTTATCTAATCGAGTTAGACTCTTTCGCTGGTAGCGTGTCCTACACCTTATTTTCGTGGCTGTGGCAAATTGAACGAGAAAATCACTCTTCAGTAGTCAAGATTAAGGCCGGTAAGATTAAATCCCCAATAATTGGTAACCCTTACCACCCATATAATGGGCACGATGCCAATGTTTCTCTCCCTCGCGGAAAGCTATCCCTCGATTCGTTTCCATTAGCGGTTGCGGTCTCCTGGCAGTAATTTATGGAAGTTTTTCTATTTATTCCCCATTTCTCTTACCCACTCCCATCGACACACACACGCGTGCACTTCCACCATTTGAAGCGGCACAGATTTCATACGAGACATGTTATGTGTTTTTTCTGCCCGTTTGGTTTGGTTTTCTTCGCCGAACCAATTTACAGCCTAATTGCAAACTAATCGATTGCCCCATACCACCGCAACTGTTTACTTAATTCACTGTGCGGCTGCTGGGAGTGTTAAGCAACCGGTATAGGTTGCATGGGATCGGTTTTCCGGTTTTGTTTTGGCAGATGGTTAACGTTTCGCACAGTCCCAGTCCCGACATGTTGTTCTCCTGGCTGCGTTGGGCTAAAGGTCGGTTTTTTCTTCACCTCACAGGCACCCGAGAAAGAAGACAGCATGGTGTAGCAGTAAGTACATAAGCCATTTGTCTGATCGATGGAATGGTGTTAACGTGCGTCATGCTGCTCATGTGTGAACAGAAATTACCACGCACGGTTGGTGCTTTTTACGTTGTTTCTCACAAGCGACTAGGTAAATGGTGATGCCTTTATGCTGGTTAAACGTGCACCAAACGCTGTGAAAACAATTTACCCCAAAATTAGCTGAATCACTTGTGTACAACTAATACCTTTCTAAGTCACTGGCAAACGATGGCGGCAGTTGCGATAGCAGGATAGCTAACGATGTTGTGATTAATAAGATCTGCAATTACGACAGTAAAAGAAAACAAAAACACTTTTTTAAAACAGACGCTTTTAATACACTTTTTCACATGTCATTAGCACGTAGAATAGCACAGTTACAGAAGATGATCTGTTAATGGAGACGCCTGGTCTCTTGTTGCTTTTTTTTATCTAATCGAGTTAGACTCATTCTTTAATACTATTTGAAACTAGTCACTCACTTTAACCGACATGTTTTAAATTATTTCCTTTTTCGATATTCCAAAATTCAACTGGCTACTACTGCTACACGATGATGTATACCAAAATAACACAACACGACTGATCACCAAAACGCCAAATCGATCGCGTTTTAAACAATACGAAACTTACATCCAAACCAAATTTAAGCATACTAGTATCAATTACGACACACTGCAGACAGTTTGTTTTTTTCCTCCTCCATCAATTGGACACTCTTAAAGCGACTCACAACAATGGTGGGGTTGTTTTAAAAGGTGATTTCAGCTGCAAATGGCCATCGGGAGTGTCTGCTCCCACCATCGTTATTCGATAAGGTGGGTAACGGAAGTAGCTGTAAGCCGAGAGCTTTGAACAATGCAGTTGTAGTGCAGTGCATGATTTTAAGTGAAGGCTTTAATCGTATATTCGTTTTTTTGGCTAGGAATAAATATATATATATTGACAATACGGCCTACGGCCGTCATACTACAAATTTAAATAAAAAAATAAAATAAAATAAATATATATTGTAGAACGTTGAAATGAATTGAAAAGCAATAATATTCTACTTCCGCTTTTTGCTCTAGAACCTCGAGCGAGTTTGTCCTGCTGGCTTCCTTGACTTGGTTTAACTCATAGTTGAAAGGACAATCCAATGTATGGAGAGAAGATCCCGATGGGAATTGATACCGGTTCCTTTATCTTAGCAATTAGCGCCGCTATTAACTCTTCCACCGGGCCACCGCTAAAGCAATATATATTTTATATATTGAATTACAACGAAATGGCATGGCCGTAACACTTCAACACTTTAGTATTGTGTACAGACCTGTCATTTGATATATTTTTTTTAATATTCTCGATAAAATGTAATGAACTCCATAACAACCCAACTTAATCCTACATCGATGATGAACTCAATCATTTATCCACCACCGTCGTGAAGCATAAACAACGTGATGCTTGTTGTGATAATTGGCGGAGTCGTTTCTTTGCTATCGAAACAGACAACCTGCCAGCCGATCTTTCTCTTTCGCTTGTTTCCTCCTCTTGCATACCAAGCGCACGCACAACCACGCGCTACATAATTCCCATTTTGTATGCCACTCGCGGATGCACTTGCCGCCGAGCATCGTTAAATCCCTGGCACGATCGTATCCACAAAGCGTAAAACGACATAAACTGAATTTTTTAAACTCACTAGCCCGCCCAACTATATGTGACACGTTGCCACCGGGTGGGGAGTGTTGGACGGACGTAGTTGCTGCACATGTTACGATCAGTCGAGAGTGTGGGTTGAGGAGAAATTGTTTTCCGTATCACCTTTAGCGAATAAACTTTTACTATCAGACCACAGTGCGTTGGAAGGAAAGAGAACATAATATGTTGGTAGCAGATAGCGGCCATCCCACACTCACGCGATTTAATTTTGCTCGTGTAAAACCATAGCTGTCAATCTATAACGACCGGTAAATCCATCAAGGAAGTGGACGATGCATACCAAATCTCGTATTACATTTATCGATTATGTCATCGATTATAATGCAGCAATTTGTGCTCAAGTTGAAAATGATCGCGAGGAAAAGTAAACCAATAATAATAATAGTACCGAGAGTGCTTCTGACTTTGTGCCGACCGCATGCCCTACTAGTCGTGATCTACTTATGCGATATCGATTGTCTTCTTGAGGGAATTGTCGTTAAAACTCTTTGGTGTAAATTTCGTACGAATCGTGTCTTTCCTATGCGGGATTTTTTATTCAATTATAACTGACCAATCATCAGAGAAACACTTTGTTTGTAAAATCATTTAAATGAAATGATTTTTTTTTACCCAGCCATGTATTTCACCAACGCACCTAATTCGTATAAATCTCAAACGCTCTTCCATAAATATTCGTTCCGCCAGCGCGTTCCGTTGGTTTCATCGTATGGAAGGAAAAAAGCGAAATAAAAAAAAACAACAACACATGCCAAAAGCAACACGTTTAACGATGTGCCAAAAACTACACCTAAAACCATCGATTGAAACACGTTCCCAATTTCACCCGAGGCCAATGTACTGTCGTAGACACGGAATAAAAAAAACGAAACCAAATCGACCATAACAACTTCGTCTCGATGGTCCGGGCTGAATGTGGATAAACGATTGAAAATGCGTCTCTTCGGACTATAAATAAAGCATCGGTCAGCGTGTATCGGGGGAACAGAAACATTGGAAGGTAAGCACCAATCCCACCGCCGGCATGCAACATGAAAATGAAATAGCCTTATTAATACGTATAGCATCGAATCATACATTTTGTCTACCGACGGAAAACAAACCGCCTGTTGCTACAGGCATTAAGGAAAGCCAAAGTAACAATGGAGAACGTTTTGTGTTTTCCTTCACTTGTTTATTTCATCCATCCAGACACAGATGAATCCAAATCGGGGGATAAATTATCAATCCAAATACAGACAGAGCAAGCAAGCTGCTGCAGCAACTCTTTGTAAAACCAACTCGTATTTCCATTCTTGATCCTCGTCGTACCGTGGTGAGTGTTTATTTTACTTTAACCCACATACACACTCGCGCAAGGTTACTTTTTGAACCGTTTTTTTCGGACGATGGATTTTTCCTTCCAAACCAGTTGAACAGAATGATTATGTTGCTGCGTGTGGATTTCGAATTTCAACACCGTTTGGAAAATGATGAAGTACGTATTCTGCCGATCGTTAGTTTGGTGGCGAACAGTTTATTTATCTTTCGCCGTAAGAGCACAGTGAATTCTTACCGGTTTCTTTGGTGAGTGAAAAATTAGGCCAGCTGATAAAGGAAGTAATTTGGTACTAATTTCGATACCTTAGCATCATGTCGAAGAATATATGAGCCCATAGTTTCATTGTGTTTTATACGTTTCTATATGTTAAAGAGCATTGAAACATGACAATTTACATCTCTTTACGGTCTTTTAATGTATGACGCATTGCGTAAAAAAACACACACACTCACACCAACACAAAATCCTGTACGAAAGTCATGGATGAATGCTCATCGTCTAAAGAACATCCGTTCACGCATTAATAATACCCGAGTCAAGCACATTAGCGTCCCCTCGTTCGTATAAAGCATTTTTGGCAAATTGGAACACTTCTTTGAACTCTGAACGTGATTTCTCACCTTTCCATAAACTGAATCTGCGGAAGACGAGCGCGCTTGCCATAAAACATGCGGATGGTATATGGGCAACGAGAACAAAGGAAAAACGCTTTGATCTAAACGGTTGTACTAAATCAATCCTAGGTCAGGGTCGTTTAGTCGCTTACTCAATTTTTCATATGTTTCCTTATAGCCTCTACCATTTCCTACTGAAAAACATGGTTATTTTTAAGATTACATGATTTCGTTTTCTATTATTGGAATTTTCTATAATTATGTCTTTCTTTTTTAGGATTTTATACACCCAATTTTTTCACATTTGTTTATCATGAATACTATGTTCCTTTTTGTCACATCAAAGCATCGCGTGTCGCATGCATAAACAGCATAAAAGTATAAACAATAGAATCAAAATTTCGTTTCTGATGTAACACCATAAAACAAAAATCCTCGTACCCTAATTTGTTAACATAACATAGGTGAGACGCTCATCGCATTCATCTCGCCACGTCCAACGGCACGAGAGAAACATAAATTAGAGCCAACGAACATTGGGCCACCTCGTAAAAATATCTACCTGTCAGGTTTGCTTCTGATGGTGTTGCGGCTCTTCCTTATTTTCCCCCATTTCCTTTTCGTACAATTTTTCTACCGCCCGTACGATGAAACGTTCGTATTAATAAAACACTTTTCTTTTCGTTTTTTTTTCGTTACGTTTCAGTAGGAGAAAATGGGAAACATACGCACTCAAAAACCGATCTTCACGCAAGTGGAGTTAATGTCCGCTCAAAACATTTTAAAAACAACCACAACAAATGAAACGAACGAAAAACATGCTAAAGTGAATGGAAATTGAACCTAAAGCTGGCAGCGATAAGCATTAACAACGACACGGAACAGCAGCGACTGTTTAGAAGGGAAGAACTAGGGAAAAACAACAAATGTGCCAGAAGGAGATGAACGCAAACTCTTTCAAACAAAACCGGTGGCTTGTAAGTCGATTTATCACCCGGCAAAACGACAACTGTCACGCACGGAAATTCACGCAAAGAGTCGAAGTGGAAAACAAACAAAAAAATCACGCTACACACTTTAGGACGCCATTTGTTAGCTGTCTGCGTAAGATATTTGGGTTCTGTATTTAGGTTTTTTACTTTTTAGCTGTTGTTTTCAGTAGACGCTAAATCTTTTGCCGCAAATGGACTGGTACCGAACTGGTACTGAATCGAGACATTCGATTCCAATTCATCAATAGCTTCGTGACGCCGGTTAGTACAAACGACAATCCGCCTCCATCGGCATCTCCATCCCCAGGCACGGTTTGATTACTATCCGCCGCGGGAACTGTCTATTTTGACAGGCAACCGTCAAAACAGGCACATTTCCACTAAATCCTCGAGAGAGAAAACAATGTGTCGTGGGACAAAATTATTAGTACCAAAAATTGGCAGAAACTAGAGAGAGAGATAAGAGGAGAGAACAAAAAATCATTTATACCGCCATTACTATGACGCTACGTGCCAATCCGGACGCCTACCCACATAAATACAAACAACTCACAGCACATCTCCCCCGGGGCAAGTAGATCATATTTACCGAGTAGTAGATCACCATCGATCACGGTGTCGATGTGTGTGTTGTGGTGGGGGGGGTTTGTAAAAGAAAACTTCGCACTCGCGAAGCGGCGTTTGGCTCAATTTTGCCTCGACAGCAGCGTGAACGATGATTTGTTTGTCTAACGATCCACAACCAAAACTGAAGCTGACAGGTCGCGCTTGTTTTTCCAACCGACGGGTTTCGTCGCGTGTTGGTGGGATTGTTTGTGTTTTCCTCGGCTGCTGGGCAAACCGATCCGCACTCATCGGAGCTAACGATTTGCGCCATTTTAGCTCGATCCGTTTGGTGGGGTTGAAATTGACGAAACAATATTCGGGACCATTAACTAACGGGGTGAACAAGGAAGTAGATAATGATCATGATGATGATGATGATGACGCTTGCAACGTATTGAGTCAAATGTACTATCCGACTTGTGCTTCAATTATGGATTATTCCAGATAAGTTGAACTACTTCTACTCTCTTCATTAGCAATATTGTTTCTTGGCAAGAATTCGTTCAATATTTTTCAAACAATATGCTATCATACGGCGCACAAATATTATTCTCATGTCTCCAGGTTACAAAAACGAAACATTAAATTAAACATATAGCTACTACTGACGAGAGAACGATACAAGAGCGAGCCAGTGTTTATAGAGAGCAAGCTAGAGAACTCGGCAACGTCGCCAGACGTTTCGATGAAATTTTCCTTTCCTTCGTGGTGATTTATATCGCACGTTTTCGCCATAAAATATTCCCACCGTTCTCCTTTCTCGTTTCAAAAGTCTCCCCCACGACTTCTGTGTACAACCTCGATTGATTTGCTATTTAGTCATCCTGTCAGAACGCACATTCACATAATGCCCAAACGCCATGGCGACCATCGAATTATAGCTGAACACAACCACAAAACTACATTCCCCGAATGCACGGAAATCCCACGTCTAAAACATTGTTGTTTACCATTGCGGTTTGTACGATCAACAAACGAATGGAAAATAATATTTAGAACATGTTTTCCTACAAGACCGATCACTTACTTTTCGGTTGGCCGTCGTTCACTCAAACAAACGTCGAATCAATATCGTCATTCTGTCCAAGGTGGTTGAGTCGAACCTGGAGTTCTCGCAGCTTCCCACACTGTTCGTCGTATCGATGTTCCAGCTGTTCATAGAGTGTGGTTTGCGCGACAGACAGCCGTTGCACCATTTCCACCTGTTTGGCTTCGCTCTTGGCTAGCTTGCGCTGCAGCTCCACCACAAGATCGGTCAGGTCCTGCAGCTTCCGTGTGAAATCCCGCTCAACTGCATTCAACCGTGCGTCGTAGTCGCCGCCGCCGCCGCCACCATCTGCTCTCGTCTGCTCTAGCTGACCTACTTTCTGCTCCAAGGCACTTAACCGATCAGTTGCCTGCCCGGTCACCAGCTGATCAAGCTGTACCTCGGCAGCAATGATGCGGCTTTCCAGACTCAAGGTCATGCCCGCATTTCCGGTGGTGGAAGATTTGCCACCGCCGGAAAATGCCTTCTTCTTGCTCTGCTCACTAACCGCCACCTTCACGGCAGCGATCTGCTTCGACAGCTCATTGCGGCAGCTGGCCAGATCGCTCTTGAGACTCTTAATTTCGTCTGCCTGCTCTTTCAGTCGCTTCTCGGTAGATTTCGCCCCTTTGCCACCGCTACTGCTGGCAGCACGCTGCTCATACTCGTCCACCAGACGTTGCTGCTCCTGCAGACTCTTCAGAGCCTTCAGCTCACTGCTTAGCTCACCGTATGCGTACTGTGTGGCGGTCAGGTTTTTGCGCACATTGTTCAGCTCGTTGCTTATCTTGTGAATATCGGACGCAGTGTAGGTTGTTTTGTGTCTGCTAAAGTACGACAGCCATCCCGTATTCTCGTACTCTTCCGGTTGCATGTTACTCATTCTGGCGGGTGCGTTTCGACGACCAGTTCCCAACAACACCGGGTACTACTTTATTGTTTATTACTGTCCGTCAGCTTGAAATCACTTTCACCCACATTCCCTTAAAGTCAAACAAAAGTGTGCCCCGGTGCTCTGATACACTCAGAGGTCATAAATTCAACAAAAATTAACTTCACCAGCAGTCTTGCGGCACACTTCAACCAAACACGGATGCCCTTTCCGGCGTGAACAATTTTTCGTCTCGCACTTACACTTACACACGATCTCGGCAAAGAACGCGATCGTCGCGGGAAAATTCCTGTATAAAGTGTGCGCTATGTCGCGGTCAGCACACGACTACGGCTGATCGTGACCGATCGGGCGGATGACTTCGCTGGGCGGTTTACTTAAAAATAAAACCGTGTCCTCCTGCTCGGCCAAATCTGTGCAGGCGCCAGCAGCCGAACACGATCGCGAGGAAAAACTCCATTTTCTCTCGCTTGCTCTCGGCTCAATAGAGAAGCAACAGAGCAATGCGCTGGGTGCGCGTTTGGGAGTACGAAAATTTGTCCAAAGTGTTTACCGCTCGCGTTCCTCCGATAATGATCTTAATTTATTGCAGGTTTTTGCTGCACAAGCAATCGAGGTTATTGGGTGTGTGATAATGCGTTGGAAAGTAAGATGATGCTGAACCTTTTTGCATAGCACTTGTCGTGCAGCCAATAGCATTTGTTGAATATTATTCGTTCAGAAAAGACCATAGCATTAATTTGGACTTAAACAACTAATTACGGTGTTCTTTTATCATAATCTTCTCAGTTTAAGGATCACTATGCGTTCAAAACTTTATTTGGAGTTAAAAAAAAAGCATTACACAAACAAATATTTACACATTCACATTAACTTATAGTAATTCCGTACAAGCAAACAGTAGCAAAGCTTCTTTACACGTGAAACACAAAATTAAGGCATGTAATACTAAGCCGTGTATAATACCAACATAAAACCTGAATTGTTTACCTTCATGTGAGGTATGACTGTGTTGGTACAGCTGTGGTTCGTTGAAAACAGATTCAAAATAGAGCAAACCTCTTGCGGTGCTGTAACGAATTCGAACTTTTGTCCTATACCTTGGAATACTAAATAATCTTTGGAATCAGCAGTAAAACCACTTTCCGGGCGCTTCCAGCTTTCACTAACGATAGAAAACGTGTCGTGCAACATCGTACGCTTTGCGTGCGATTGATCTTCGGCGTGTCAGCAGATCGGCCACCTGCTCGAACTTGTCCTCATTACGTGCGTAGTACATTGCCGTATCCTTCTCCAGCTGGGCGATCTTCTCCGGGCGCACTTCCACCATCGACAGGAACTCCGTAAGATACGGATTGAAGCGAAAGTAGTGACCCGGTGGCAGCAAATCGCTCAGCACGGTGTGAGCTGCCTCGGTGTCAGTGGCCGAATCGAGAATGCGCAAGAACTTTGTCTTCCACGAGCTGGACAGGGCGGCTTGGTCGAGTATTTTACGGCTAATAATTTTCTGCCCATCGTTCGATTTGCCGCGGGTTCGCCCCGTACCGAACGATACCACACACTGGATCCGATCGTTTGGCCACAAACATTTGGCTTCGTGGATGGCCACGGTCGTGGGATTGTTGTACAGGATGCCACCGTCTTGATGTAGCTGCCCGTTCAGTGGAAAATCTCCGAAGTATGCCGGTGCAGCCGATGAAGCTCGTACCACTTCCCACAGCCTTGCTGTGTGTGAGCCGGCGTACACTGATTGCACGTTCTGGGGCATGGTGTAGTTGCGGAATACGTGTGCATCGATATGCTCGTCGCAAACGGTAGTCGATACACAGCAGAACTGCGATTTAACAGACGGGTGAGAAAAAGCAAGGAAAGCATGCCATTAGCATGGGGAACGAGTATGCGTTCGGAGTTCGGTTTACCCATGAGTTCTTATCCCACCTTCGGCACGTTTGGAAGCATCACCGTATCGATGATACGACGGTAACCGACATGTCGTTTGAGCAGTGACTCCCATAGCTCAATGTCGTAGTATGCGTGTGACGAGAACAACCGTGATGCGCCCGATAGCTTATCCAACGTGGATGGACGATGGAAGATCTTGTAGGCTATCTTTTTGTACAGGTGGATACCTTCGGCCAGCGTGAGCCCTTTTTCTGAAGCTGAAAGAAGTTATTTTCAGTCAACGTCGGCATAAAATATCGTAACGCTAGTGTATACTTACCCAATGCGCACACCAATATAGCTCCGGTCGAAACGCCACACACCAGATCGAACAGATCGAATATTCTTCGATTTGTGAGGCGTTCCAGTTTACGCAGCAGTTCCATAACGATGATACCCCGAATGCCACCGCCATCGATGCTCAGAATACGGATTCCTTCGCCCGGCAGAGGTGGGACGTAGCCAAGCAGCGCCAAACCAAGCTTGGCATGTTGTGTTATTGCGGGGTCGGTCGAGTGTTGCAATTCTTTCAGCAGCTCGAAGGCGCCCTCCTCGATTGCGAACGCTTTCTCTTGCGGGAACTTTTCGAACTTCTCCACCAGCTCGTACAGTACCTGCCGCTGCCTATCAACTGGTATTGCCTTGCGCCGCAAATCCAGCAGAGCGTGCCGTGTTTGTGACTGATTTTGGCGCTGCAATCGAAGGTAAAACAATCCCTTGAATTAGCACTACACTATACAATGTTGCTAGCCCGATTCGGGATTGGGAGGTTTGTTTACATTTTGCTGTCGATTGAGGATCCATTGTTGTGGTATGGTTCGCAGTACCTTTCCACTGGTGAGTATTGGCGAACGGATACCTAAACCGTGCGGAGGGAGGTGGGTCTTTAATCCACTGAACAGATAAACACATTTACTGCACACTTACCAACAGTCCTCCAGCTGGACATTACTTTTTTGGGTATCAAAACCTGCAACACATTCTTCAACGCAAACCCGAGATCGACCAAATTGTGTAACATAAACGTCAACGGTGTTGTTTACATCGGAGCGAAGAAGATACAGTTGGTCAAATATTTTTACAAACACTTCCGGCTTTTTGTATTTTCACGGATATTGTTTAGCTCACACATTTCTGTTAATTGAAATCGATCGGTTTTCATCCAATTTTATCTTTGCACTTATTTGTGTGTTCATAAATTAATAAAAATGCTCTTTTGTATTTTCGACGCCCTTTCGCATGCACGATTTTTAGTACATATTTAGACCAAACAGTTAGAATGCGAACGTGCTCCGTTACCCTGGGTCGTGTGCGACAGATAAATGTATAACAAATTGCATACATTTAAGAATGGCTACACATCTTAGCGCCACCTATGTTTCAAACAGTAAAGTTACAAATAATTACGTCCACGATTTGAATGCTAACGTGTGGTAACGGCATAACGTTACGTTACAAGCGGTTTATTCTGAAATTTTGCACGTTTCCCTTTTTTTTGCTATTCGAGGAGGAGATAGGGGGGAAAATGGGACCACCGATTGGGCGCTGCCATGGATTCATACCGACTAAAACCTCCTCGAGCTTTTCGCCAAACATTCCCAGATCACCAACACTAACATTGGAAATTATGCACGCTGTGACAACTTGGTGAGGGTTGTCGGGCGTCTTAGCTTCAAGATCACTGTTGGTCACCGAAGAGCTAATGAGACTCTTTCAGTTTAAAACGGTGATCTACTGCCTGTCGCGGTAGCATGCTCTCTACGGAGATCATAGCCGCCGCTACAGTATGAAACCGGGATCACCATTAATGATATGGTTCTCATGGCTGACATCTTGTTGAGCCCCTGACCCGGTCTCAGTCGTACCTCTTTCGATGCGAATATGTCGCTACTGAAGGCAGGTAAGGATCACTCTGATAGTCTCTGCTATAGCGCGCCAGCAGAAAGATGTTCCCCACAGTCACTTCTTCTCCCACCTGACAATTCATACGACGTTTCACGGCAATGAAGCGAGGGCATTCAAACATCACGTGCTCTGGTGTCTCTCTTAGCTCCGAACACTCCGGACAGCATGCCTCCTGAATGAGGTTCATCCGCTCAAGGTGATCTTGGAAGAAGCCGTGTCCTGTAATTAATTGTATTGTGAAGAACTCAACTTCACCAAAACGAACGTATGTCCAGGACGTCACTTCCCGGATGAGCTGACGAGCCCAAGCGCCATGAACAGACTCTTACCATTCCTGTGGTAATATGGAGTTCCATCATCCCCGCAACCCCACAACAGGAGTCATGAGACGCCATTCGGAAAGCACTGCAGACTCGCTGAGGTAGTCTCCTGTAGAAGAACTTCGGGGTCTGGCGATGAACGTTACGTTCAAAAAGATGGGAGAACATTGAAGCTCCATAGCGCAGACAAGCCACTACAGTGCATGCCAAATAGTTTTATACACGATTATGTATGTAGTGATCGTGTTGTAAATAGAATAACCAGCACCAAATGTGTAATTGCAACTAAAAATAGACGCAAGATTTATTCTACGAGATACGGAGCATTACATCGCCTCGATTTCGTTTGACTGGTGTGAATCGTTGCGGCTGATGGTCATACACTCATGAATTAATACAAAATCTCATAAGGCGGATCTTGGCGGTGGATAGACATCGTCTCTGCGCACTATCACCGAGACCGGAAAAAACGTAACATCTTGTTAGAACCTCCAATCGTTCATATCCATTTCGAATAGCTCATGTCACAAGAAGTCAGTAACGATAGATCTGTAGCACGGAGATGAGTTTTTCATCTGCCTTTTCGTAGAAGTACATACCGATGGCACCTCCGAAATAAGAAGGGTCGGATGCGGGGATTTTGGGAGCGTGTGAATTGGATATGTATAACTGGGTTTTTCCGAACACAAGTCATTCAGTAAAGTTCAGGCGGGCGTTTATCAAATTTTCACGAATGCCGAAGCTAGAGATTTTGGGACGTTGTGTTGATATCCAATATAAACATTTGGTGAAACTATATAAATTATTGTAATTGTAGAAGGTAAATATTTAGAAATATTACTGTGTTTGATTAATGCTCAATGAATAAATAAAACTCTATCTGGGTGTTTTATATTCGCTTTCCATTGAGCACGAACATTTGTAAAAAGTAAAGCACTCCTACTATTATGTTCTCTACTACAGTTACGTACTTATGAGCAATGAAACTATTAAAACTTATTCGTAGATCGTAATTCACATTCGTCATATCATTAACCAAGTGTTGCCGTTATACAATGATCAAACAACATTCATATCGAACTTTATCTTTTATTTCACGGTTTAAATCCCTGTGCATGGTCCTTCGGAAGCTCATTAAATCATCCTAACAACGAGTGGTGGTGGTGTTTCGAGAGCTAATATGAATTTAATTCGATTTTCACATCCATCGTATGGTGGCCGCGGTCAGCGATTGGATGGGGCGTGTCCGGCAGAAAAATATGTCGCTTTTCTCACATAAATTTCATCCACTAACGATTAATGTTTAAATGGATTCACCCTTGATGAGGTGATTAAAGCGGATGGTCTCCGGTACCCGGACACCCGAACATGATGTCGGTGGGAGAGTGAACATGCAGTGCGCTAAACATACAGACATGCCCCCCTCGCAAATACCGCGCTCCGGACCGCCCCGGACGCAATGTACCGGTAGGGAAGCGTAATGATTGATGTAAATCAAAAGCAGATTATTTTCCGATTGGATCGTTTGACGAGATTAAAGACGGACGATACACAGAGTCCGTGGTGTTGAGTTAGACGTGACAGGGGACGGCGCCGCGGGGCGTGGAAACGAATTATTGATTGTGGTAAACTGGATATGTGCCGCGTGA